>WEDG01006763.1:0-28516 GCA_017591395.1 Schistocephalus solidus | reverse complement strand
ATTCATGGTAGTTGGGGTGGCAGTGGCGGTAAGAATGGCAGAACACACACACTCCCTCTCTCTCTCTTCCTTCTCCCGTCCTTTGCTGTGGCGGTGAGCCAACGCCTACGCGTGTCACCACACCCTCTTCATGCGTGGCAGTGATTGTGGGCTTGCGAGGACTCGGCGCAACCCGGCCAAATGAGCCCCCACCCATGTTTTGGCCAAGCGCGTATACAGTAGGTGACCTTACTCATGCAACGTGTGATCGAAATTTCAGTGAGTAGTATAGTATACATTTGGTCGTGTTATTTTGGTTTGTTGAGTGGATTTGAAGGAAGACAGGCAGGATTTGGACAAAATCGGAGGTCGTTGTACATACAAGAAATTTCCTATGTTATTCAATACACAGAATAAAGTCCATAGTTTTTGTGCATTGTGCTATAAAAGAAAGATTTCAAGTAAATTCCTTCAGGAACCGGAAATTTCGCTTGCGTTTCAATGAAACTCGGGTGAAGTGAAGTGTAAGTAATGAATCGCATTGTTTTCCAAAATCAAGCAAAGAAAGCTTTAGGAATTATTTTGTGCAAAGAGCTGACATTTTGCCACAAAACGCAAGAATAAACTTGTTTACCAGTATTTTTGTTTTACTACAGTAAAAAATAAAACCAATAACAAAATACGTGCAAGGTATGTTAAATTGAAAAGTATGCGATAAGATACTTTTTTGTATAATATAGTTCCCGTTAATCCGGAATTTAGAAGCGCAACGGACAGGCGATTATCAGTTTTTGCAAAAACATCGTATACATTTGGATACTTTGTTGTGTATTTGCGGTCTTACAACGGGGCATTAAAGTAAACAAATGTAATAAAAAATGCCCAAATATAAAGTGAAAAGTGAGTTCATTCATTTTCAGCAGAAAATGTATCACTTATTTTCAGGAAATCAGAAAACCGATATACTTTCCCCATTTTCACCTTGACATAACCTTGGAAGAAGGTAAATTCCGCACATATTCATCAGCGAAGTATCTAATTAACTCGCTTTTTGAACGGATAGCTTATTATAAAATATTTTTTTAATTGATCTTAGTTGACGAATTTTGTTGTATACTTTCATTTTTCTCGGCCATGAGTGTTCATGTTTGAGTGAATTTAAAAAAATGACGAAAACGGTCATCTCCATTAGGAGGAATATCCAAAAGCTCACTACTTCGGTAAATGCTTTTAAGAAATATCGTATTTTAAAGATTTTGAGAAACACATAGAACAGGATCTAAATGTATTACCAATCGAATAAAACAGTGAAAATTGTGAAATATTCACCAGCATTTCAATGATGATCTGAACCTAATTGTAATTCAATACCATAAATATTAATAAAGAAAGAATAATTCTCTTAATATATACAAAATGATATGCTTACGCTTTCACCTTAAAGTTATGCTTCGCATTTGCAGTGATTTTTCACGTTGTCACAACTTGGTGCTTTTTCAAAAAGTTAGTATTTCTCAAAAAAATAATATTACTTGTCACATTTCCTTTAAGTTTTAAATTCGCTTAAAATTGTTCATTAATATGTCAAACTTTTGGTACATATGCTGATGCCGGTTGGCGAGTGATTAGAAATCTTTCGTAATTTTCGGCATTTGGCAATGCAGCTCATTCCGGATGGTCAGTTTGTGACACTAGTAGGAACAGCAATGCTATGAATGGCGGGCAGAAATGAGGGAAGAGAATGCGGACTGACCAGAAAGCGACGACTCTGAGGTTTGTTGGGACCGATGGCGCGATCGGGCATGTGCGCGCGTTGGGGTTACAGCGCTGGCTGACTGGTAGTCTAACTTGTTTACAGGAACCCTCCGTGACGTCTCATCAGTGAAACAGTCCTCGGTAGGAATGCTGGAGGCGGGCGAAAGGACCTCCTTGAAGTCGCTTGACTCGGACGGCGAGGATTCCGGAGCAGCTCTTTTCAAGGACTGGAAGTTGAAGTTTTCTGAGGAGGGACGTTTGCATGATTGGGCCTTCGCGTCACGACTGGTAGAACACGCAGTGGGGCCATGACGGGGGTCACATCACTGAGTAACGCAGTTCTGGCTTCCACCTAATCAAGAAAGAATTAAATGGAATACAGTACCTTCGCAACTAATTAATATACTTGGGAGAATCCAACGTACAGTGGTTCCGCATCTGACTTAGATTGTCAACAGATAGTGTTTATAACTAAAGAGTTGGCCATATGCACCGAGAAAAGATTAGTTAGAGTAAAATTTTGAGAGCTCTAAATATTCTGAGTTTAAAAATTGACAGAAAGCATTTAAATCAGAAGAAGCAGGATTTAGCGTTGACCATTATGTGAAAATTGGCCAAATACCGAGTTTTGCATAAAATGGCGAGTTCATTGCTGCCAATGTCAACGTTTTGCCTTCTGTTCAAATGACAAATGGACCCTATCAAGACGAGTCTTTCGACTATTCAGCGTAAAGGACCAAGGAAAATCCCGAACACAACTCACACCAGATATATAAGAGACAGAGCATAGTCAAGGCAAGTTTATTCTGACGCACATAAGGTCAATTTTCTTTACTAATTGTCAAGAACTCCTAAATCCTGAGACCTGCTTGTTTTTTGTTAGACAGTAATAGATCGTATTCAGGGCTTTCACCGCACAGACCTCGATAAATGATCCAAGGACCGAAGGTCAGTCAAAACTGGCAAATGAGAAGGGGTGTACCAGTAGCAACCGGGGCGCAATTCATGAAGACTGAGGGAAAGGCATGGATAAGTTAAGCGAGTTTCCATCATGTTCGACTCAAGAGCATTAGATATACACTAGGGGTGTAGGGGGTACTAGTTAGGGGTGGCATCACACATGTAGTATTTGGTCGCTCCATTTTTCTCGCACAGGCGGTGAATGCTCCTGTAGCTGCCTCTAGTTGATACCCAACTCTCACTTGTGCCTCCTCGAAACTGGGTTCTGCCCAGCGGCCACAACCCGGGCGACCACTACGACCGGCGGGTTAAAGCAGGTGAGAGTATCCGATGTTTGTGTGTCTTCACACCCGGTACGTCTGCTCCCTTCCCCCTGCCTACCGTGACGAACGTCCCGGGATCCACATTGCCTACCGGATGGATGGCTAACTCCTCAATCAACGGTGGAGGCACTCCCATTCGCGTGTATCCACAGCCATCATCCACGAACTTCTCTTCCCTGGTGAGTACGGACCTCCTCGTTGCCGCTTGCGACAACTTTGGACTGCACATCAACACTGATGAAACGGTATTAATGCATCAGCCGCCGCTCAATACCACCTACAATGCACCCCGCATCCATTTCTATGGCGCTCAACTGAAAGCCGTGGACACCTTCACCTATCTGGGCAACAACCTCTCCCGAAGAACCAAAATCGCTAATGAGGTCACCCAGCGGATCGCCAAAGCCAGCAAGCCTTCGGACGCACGCAGAACGTCGCCTGAAAGCGACACGGTCTCCACCTTAGCACCAAACTCAAAGATGTACAAAGCTGTCATCCTTCCGACACCGTTGTATGGAGCGGAGACCTGTACGGTCTATCAAAAGCAGGCAAGGAAGCTTGACCACTTCCAGCTCAGCTACCTCCGCAGAATACTAAAGCTAGATGGCTGGAACGAACAGGCATCCTCAGCATCTACACGCAACTGAAAAAACTTCGAATTTGCTGGAGCGGCCAACTTGTGAGGATGGACGACGACTGACTACGTAAACGACTCTTCTATGGAGACGCCAACACGGGTTCTCGTCAACAAGGGGTTCACGATCGACGCAACATGGACACACTCAAGACTACCCTGAAGCAAATGCAGATTAACCCGGCAAACTGGCAGGACCTCGCCCGGAACCAACCAGCCAGGAGGACAGTGCAGACAGGAGCAGTAATCTATGAAGTCAACTGGATCGCCGCCGCCAAAGTCAAAAGGGCGGCAGGAAAGTCACCAGCACGCCGGATCAACACCGCGAATGTTCAGGACCTCCCAACATGCCCACACTGTCAACGCATCTTCCACGCACGAATTGACCTGGTCTGACACCTTCTGACGCAATGCAACAACAATCCGACAACTTCAACTTCTGCCAACCCTCCTTCGGATCCTCACCCCAACGGGCGTCTCAGGCACCAATTCGTCCATCATAGCGATCACATCCCATTACTCATCACCGTAACCTCCACCACCGCCGGCGCCGCTGCCGTCACCACCACTACCAGCGATGGGTGCTCGGTCCTAAACTATCCTCATTGCGACCTCACCTTCAACTCACGCATCGGTCTGGTCGGTCACGTGCGAATCCATCGCACAGGCCGGTGAAAACTGCCTGGAGCACCAACCCACAGCGTAGATCGCCGCCTCCACTGCCCTCGCGCATTTACTCACCGCATCGGCCTACTCGGTCACATGCGCATCCACGATAACCTGCGGTAAATTACCGTAAGCTAAACCACATCAGCGCACACTACCTTCACGTCAGTTTGACCGTCGAAATCCGACGATGTCCACTGTATGCTCAACAGAAGGGTGGTGCAGGGACGGTGACTTGAGCGCAAATTAGTGTTAAGTCATAGTAGACTTGCACTGCAGCTACCGCACGCTCTCTTCCCTTACCCGCCGGTGACCGGTGTCCTGACATAGTCAAGAAGACCGGAAACTGGGTCAGGCGCAGATGCATCATCTCCCACGGAGTGGGAGAGCGGGGTGCGGCAGGAGCCTGTACCTACGCGTGCCCATGTTAGGCACGCGCGACCCCCATGTTCGGCAGTTGTTATGGGACCACATCCCAGAATAATAACGGCTGCCGCACCCTGTGTTGGCTTCCGTGTCGGTCCAGCACATTTACTACACCGTCTGTTTAGGGGCACACACTACCTCCATAAATAGATACACAACACCCTCACCGTTATCATGTACCTGAGAATATCACGGTTTCCTAAAAACCGTGGCTTGGAAGGCTGCCAATCTGACGCTTACACCAGACCACGCGGTCGGCCCAGTTTGTGTTGTTCTTTGTGTGGATGACCAGTGGACTGGGAGTTAGACGGCGATGGCTCCTCCATATCCCCTAGTTTAGTGAACCCTGGTGTGTGCGTTATGGGGCCAAGCCGTGCTGTGAGCGCGCGAAGACGGGTACGCCGACCCGTCAGCCAATGCACCCACTTCCACATCAGACAAACTGACCGCCTCGGACTGTGGTCTGACTGTGGGGTTGGGGGAGAGAGTGAGGTCGACGGCTCAGCGCATTTTCCCCACTATAAACAATCTGACACGCTTGAAACTATCACGGTGCGCTAAAAGCTGTGGCTTGGAAGGTTGCCAAATGACGGGATAACTCGGACCGCGTGGTCAGTCCAGTGCGTGCGTTTCTGCACAATGGACAACTGGCGAACTGAGAGTCAGACTGCAATGGCTCCTTCTTAATGTGACCTTTATGGCACTCCTACTCAGTTGGAATTCAAGCCAAGTCCTTATTTGGTGTTGGACCACAGTGCGTGAGCCTGCGCTCTCTTCCATCTCCGGTCCTCTTGACTCTGTCAAAAACGTATAAGAACATTTTCATCCCTGCCTTCTATGAAGTATGTTTGAATGGATGAGGGCTGTCGAAAATTAATAGGAACAGATTAACACTATTTAAGTAGTTATTTTTACAATGTCGATTTTTCAGGCGGCCGAAAGGAAGCTCGGACAAAAGCCGGCATTTGGTGTGCCTGAAAGATCCGGGGTGTATACTGCCCATTGACGAATATTGCAACCCTTCTCAAGTAATATTTACTAATAGAAAATATATTTTTTTAAATTGTAGTTAAAATTTCATGAGATAACACAGCTACTGTATGTCCTCAGTCTTTATAGGACCATTTGGCGTAGTTATCCGATCAAGATGAAAAGAATTCTCCAAATTACGCTAGTGAGCAATTGACTAACGTGCCGGCTGAAACGGTTGGGCGAACTGATCAACCAGACATATGTGGTTGCGTCCGACAAAAACGATGTCGCAGACGTTCTTGAAGTACGTCCACACGCGGTTATCTGTTGTCGAAATTTTGGAGACGATTGTTGAAGAAGGCACCCTATTCGGTTGTCGAAAGGGATCGTTGCAACCCTCGAGACTGCCGGTATGCTCACAAAGCCCTTGAACGTAACCCAAAAATTAGTACCTGAAACAACCCAGGGTTATGATACGACGATGAGAGAGCCGATGTCCAACCGGTGCGCACCTGTAGCACATTTTCGCAGGCAGGTAGTCAGGACAACATTTCCTCATCTCAGGCATTGAAAGCTGGAAGCTGACGTTGTTCATTAAAACCGCACTACAAGGTGTGTAAATCGTCCTGAGTAGCAAGAAGCTCGACGGGGACGGACGGTTTTGTTTGTAGCAAATGACGGCAGGATAGAAACCACATAACCCTACCGAGGCGTGTCCGGTGTTCCGATGGTCAGTTGTCTCGTTCCTAGATCTATCAGACTCAAGCAAACGAGACCACAGACAGTCATTCTAATCGCAACCGTCATTGTGTGTCACTGACTTGCTGACGATTGGAAGGTGACAGCTTGAGCGAATATTGGGGTTTCCGTGTACAGATCACGTTTTCGATGTGGGACATGAGTGGCGATCGGGGACGCTTCTTATTGTTTATTAATTTAAAGATATGTGCGCTATATTAATTGGGTAACAGGTTCACTCGGCCAAGGCACGTGAAGGGGATACTGGACTGAAGATTCGCCCGTGTGCGGGAAGTGGACGGCAATTGCGAGGATCAAACCCCCAAACGCAGTTTCTGCAACAGCTGCTGCCACTGGGACCGCTGGAACGAGCAAAATTACCTTTCGTGGGAATAGATGCGCAATACTTATGTATAGTCGGTACAAGCATCGCGATTAGTCCAAGATTAAGCAGAAAAATCGAAGCAAAAAGTAAGGATGATAATTTTGTAACCGAAGTCCTTAAATGGCGAAGGAAAACTCCAAAAAACACTAGCAAGCCGGACTCTAGACTAAGGACGTAGAAGCAGGGGTTTTTGCAAGTTTGTTCTATTTTAAAAGCATAAATAAAGTCCATGTCCAGCAGACACTTAGGTACAACTCATTGGTAAGACTCTAATGTCTCCTAGCTGTTTTAAAAAATAATTCCAGCATCCCTCAGCTGAAAATGAGTCAATAACCTGTAATTACAGTAATAAAAATTGATCCAAAATCCTCTACTAATGGTTTTTAAAGTCGCATTACTAAAAGGTGTCAGTTCAATTGCAAAAATAAAAGCTCGACAGACCTTCGGATGAGGTGGAGAGCCGATTGAAGACTCATCGTCATCAACTTGACCGTCTACTTCGAACGTGCTGTTACCTAGGAAACGAGTTAAAAACTCTGGTTAAGAGCAAAAAATTTTTACAGGTCTCCACAAACCCTGAGCTGAAGTGAGACAACTCAGTTAAGAAAGGCAATGACGTTGACGCAGAAGAATGCGACTTCTCCGGAAAGAAGTTATGAAAGTGCTCCGGCAACATGGGGATCCAGAGGCCACCTTCAGAGTCTATAGTGGCATGTGACAGTCCGTTGTCGGCGTTGTCGGCACAACGCACTGTCTTGCGAACTAGTCTATCCTCCTCCTCATTTAGCGGCAGTGGATCCCAGTGAAGGGCTTCACCAATTACATCTGGCAGTCCAAATGCACGGCAACGTTTGCGAAACCTAGGGGAAACGTTAAAAAAAATAGGGAATGAATCTTTTACGTAAGAATGGCCTCCGGAGAAAGTTCGTTGAATCTGCCCTCCAGTAACTTCTTATTATCCTCAGCATCCGCCCTAGGAGAAGATGGTTTAAAAAATGACATGTCATCTAACTCTAGCTTGTGCAACAGGGTAGCCTTCTGTTGTTTAATCTGTTCGCGACGGAGTTCCGCATAACGGTTGATAGCAATGGTCAGCAAATTCTCCTCTCTCAAATAGCTGAATCTCCTAAATGAATAAACATCAAACACGGCGACGGCAATCGACCCACTCTTCCGTCTGACGAGTTGAAGCAATAAGGTATTTGTACTGAAGAGAGCAACTCTACAAGGTGTAGGGGCAGCAAGGGGTGTTTATACCTTATCGGAGAAGTCAGTTAATTGTTGATGTTTAAGGAAGGTATTCGCTATCACCGATAAAGCGTTGCTGACTAGGTTCCAATTCTTGCCATAGACGCTGACAGTCTTCAGGAGATAGAAATTTGCCCCATCACTCCAGTTCATTGACAAGTCTACATTGGGAAAATGGAGCATAATAAGGGTTTTCGGTGCAGTTAAAGTTAAGTAGGATAGATGTCAGGGCCATGCAATATGACAGTAATGTCATAAAATTGAGCATAATATGCGCAAAAGATTTGATCAATCAGTTTTACAGAGACCATATAAGATCCACAGGGTTTAAAAATCGGAACGAAATCTTTTCAACAAAGGGTATAAAGATAAGCAAGTAATTTCAGGCTGCATAGTCAATCGTTACGATACATTCAAAAGACAATTTGGCGAGCATACGTCAGCTTTCGATAAATTCTCATCAGGCCTTTACATTTATCTCCCTGTGTAAATAAGTCAAATATGCGGGTAAGGAGAACAAATTGTACGGTTGTCAGAGCGGGGGGAGGACCGGAGGAAAGAAACAAAATTGCGGTCCGTTTTCTGATCATAGTGAGAGGAATGGTGGCCGCCGGGACAGGTAATAAGATGCGGGCGGCTAAATTGGTGGCTTTCGGCCACGGTAATTGCGGTGCCTGTATAAAGTTCCTTGAGCGCACAGGACCAGTTTGCGTAGCCTGATTGCAGCTGCTTCTGCCGTAGCCAACAGACGCTGTCCAAGGAATTTTGAATAGGTTGAGGGGACCTTGTAAACTACCCGGAAGGCCTCTTTGGCATTTACCCGATGGCCTGTGTCTACCACATGCGCGAGGATAGAGCTGTTTATGTTCTTTAGCTGCACCTTTCCTAACCATGCTGGAAGGTGTTCTCGTACTCTTTTGGACAAACGCCGGCTCGTGCGACCAATATATTCTGCCCCACAGGAGCAAGTGAAAGAATAAATGCACACTGAGGTTGTCTGGGCTGGCAGTTTGTCCTTGTCCGCTCCGTATAGGAGCAGTGTAAATTGGATTGACGGATGCACCTGTTTTATGGTATCCATTACAGCTGAAATGTCCGTTTGTTCAGATACAATCGCAAAGATATCATCCACGTCGCGCCTATAATATTTTAAACGATTTATCTGCGGACGAAGCTGTAAAGCTTCTAGCTTGTCCATGAAAAATATTCGCCAGAAGTGGGCCAAGGGGTGAGCCCATAGCTACTCCGTCTATCTGTCTGTACAAATTGTCGTTAAATAGGAACTGCACGTTCAAGGTAATTTTAATAACAGTTCCTTGAGCGCATTCACTGGTATTCCTATATCTTGTTGGCTGGAAGTAATGAATTCACAGATATAGTTGACTGTCTCGGTGACTGGCACATCCGTAAAAAGAAACGAGACATCCAGTGAAAACATCGTCATGCCGTTCAGGTCGAGGTCTTTCACGCCCTCAACGAACTCAAAAGTATCTCAGTAGCTTTCACTCATATGGTAGGACATAAAAATGTTAGTGAGAAAGCTTGCATTGATCTCGGTTGAAGCATTTAATATTACGTTTTCAAAGTCCGTATGTAAAGTTTTCGGCTACTAGACTAGTCAGTGGTCAGTTGAAAATGGGGCAAGGAGAGCTGAGGCATGGCACACCAAGCATACTATAAAACATAAAACCGATTATGGTAGTGTTACAATAATTGAGTTTGCTTGCCTTTTTTCCTATAGTCAGTTTTCACTGAGTCCAAGCGTTAAAGGTGAAAAGCTAAGTAAGCGATGTACGAGTCGTAAAGAAGTATCATAAAGACTCAGGAAATCAAGCAGAAGCTGTTACAAAAAATAAATGTAACAAAGTCCAATTTTTCGGGTAACTAATGGAAACAAACCAGCGACTTATTCAAGGCGGTCAGGCATCATGGAGAATGACTAAAAAGAACAACTCAGTCATAATAATGACGGATTTCTTAAACAAGAACTACATGCACGGACATCTGCAACTGGCTTTATTGCTAACAAATACCTGTCAATAGATTCATGGTGCTGATTAGTCAGAAGCGAACGACAAAATTTATTTTAAATATATCTGAGCAGTTACGTATTTTGCCTTGCATCAGCAAGTGGGCCTCATCGTATGCGCGGCAAGGTAAACGAATTTTAACCGTCTTCACTTTCTAACCTCGACGGAAACTGAGTTACAGATTCACGCAGTGACCTAGACTAATAATCAAATGTTACCACTTGTTTGATCAGCTTAGCTCAGTCCCAAAAGGCGCACCAGATTGGTTTTCAAAGCTGCTGGAGACTTGGCACTCATGGTCTCACGGTGTCACCTTCAAATAAATTACAGATTGGAAGATGCAAATTCGGTGTCAGCATAGTATTCGAGTGCAACCTTGATGCAGCAGGGTTCTAATAAAAGCTTAACTGAATGATTTAGATGAAAAAAGGACGTCAAAGGAAAAACCATGAGCAAGAGGAAGATGAAAGGGAAATTAATCTTAGGAATAGCATGCGAGCTGGACTACTGAACCGGATCATTGGTATTAGATGCTGGAATGTGCAAACGTTCCTGGACCCTGGTACCCCAAGTCTGACGTCGCGCAGACTTTAATCAATACAACGTATATGTGTTCTGCTTGTCGGAAGTCCGGATCCCTGACTCAGGCTCTCTGGAAATAAAGATCCCAAGAGCCAACTTACACTTTACCATGTACCACAGTGACCCTCGTGACTCCTTTGGTAGACATAGTGTTGGGATCGCCCTCTCGCAACAAGCGAACCGTGTACTGCTTGCTTGGGAACCGGTCAATGGATGGATAGCCTAATTGCGACTGAACGGTCACTCCACAAAAATATCTGTAGTCTTTGTGTACGCACCCACTTCCGCTGCCCAACAGCACGACAAAGAGAAGTTTTACTCGCAGTTTCAAGTGTTAATTGAAGAATTCCATCGCACCGATCTGTTGATTGTTACTGGGGACTTGAATGGCCGGGCTGGACGCGGTGACTCCCCCACAGCTATCTTATTGGCAGCTTAGGGTTTGGTTTTCAATGTGAAAATGATGAGAGATTGTTGAAATTTGCTGATCAGAACCGACTATCACGAACGCGTACTTCCAGCAACGCAGCAAACATCTACTGACCTGGTATTCAAAAGTACGGTCATACGAGCAGTCAGATCGACTACATTCTAGTCAGTTCACCGTTCCGCAGCTGGGTTCATGATAGCAGATCGATGTTCGGTGTCCATAGTGGTAACGCCTATGGGTCTGACCATGTTCTCGTTCGTACACGGTTGAAAATGCACCTATCATCCGCACCCCAAATGCCACGTGCTAGACACGCCGACGTCACAAAAATCCGGCAACTAAGCACTGCCGAGACCCTGAACAGATAAATCCGGCCCTGTTTTAATACCCGAGCAGAAGGAGAAGGCAGTAGACAGTGGTCATCACTGAAAGCATAAGTCTGAGGCAGCTGAGAAAATCCTTGGATATCCTCAGTGACGCCGCAGTGATTGGACACGCGGAAAAAACCTTGCATTTGTCTGCCCAGACAGCTCGAGCCAGGTCCCCCAACAAAACTTCCTTCCACTAACTCCAAAAGATGACGGCAAAATCAGCTAGGGAAGAGCGGAAGACATAGTGGGCTGAAATAGCGACCTCCATGGAATAGGCCTCAAACGTCGGTGACACTAAAACTCTATCAAATTATCCGCCCAGTTATTGGTAAGTCCTCCACACTGAGCGACTCTGTTCGTGACGTGAATGGCGTCTTGACTGCTGACAAATCAGCCAAGGTCGAGCGCTGGCGTGAGCACTTCGATCACATTCTCAGCTTCAATACCGAACCCAGCACCCCATCACTCACATCTGCAACGGAGTCTCTCTCTCTCCTGTGTATTCTAATGCCATAAAAAGGTTGCGCAACAACCAGGCACATGGAGTGGACGACATACCCACTGAAATTTACAAGTATTGTGCTGAAACACTGGCACCCTGGGTCCATGAAGATATTGCACAAGCGTGGACAGGTGAGGCTGTTCCTCGTGACTGGAGCTCAGGCACCGTTGTGCCTGTCCACGAGAATGGATATAAGACGAGATGCGAAAACTACCGTGGGATAAGTATTATCAACGTTGCTACGAAGATATTCGTTATTGTCCTTCGCAAGCAATTCCTGGCTGTGCGCCACTCTAGAACGAGGCCTAACCAAGTCGGATTCCGTGCTGTGTGTGGATGTGCAGACCAAATATTCACACTGAGGCGCATCCTTGGATTCCGCCATAGGTACCAGCAACCGACGGCCGTTTGCTTTAGTCGACTTTGCCACCGCGTTGGATTCCGTCATCGTGAATCCTTATGGCGGATAATGGCACTAGAGAGTCTACCACAGAAAATCATCGTCATGATCAAGGTCTATTACAGCTCAACAACTGCGCGAGTTTTGGTCCATAATAATCTTTCACAACCATTCGATATTCGTTCTGGCGTTCCACAAGGTTGTATCCTGTCACCCATATTGTTCAAATACGCTATCAACTGGATTCTTGGGAATGCGCTGCATTAAGAGGACGGTGTTGAGCACGCACCTGGACACCGGCTAGCTGATCTCGACTACGCCGAGGATATCGCCATACTAGCATAAAACGTTAGTGATCTGCAGCCTACGGTGTCACGGGTGAATTAAGTCGTTAAAGCGACCGGCTTGTCTATAAATACGAGGAAAAGCAAAGTATTTTTAAGCTGCATCCCTGCCCAGGAGAAGGAACATCTCGAGATTGTTGGCTGCCAACGTGAAGAGGTAGAGTTTCAAATACCTCAGGGCAAGGTTGCTGCCGAATGGACAGAGTAAGGATGACAGTGTCACCCGAATTGATGCTGCTGGTTGGGTTTTCTGAAGCCTTAGAAAGTGCCTGTGGAGACAACGCGACATTTCTATCGCCACAAAGATTCGCGTGTACCGTGCATCCATCCGGTCTGTCTTCTATGGCTGTGAATGCTGGGCTATACGCGTGGACGATGAGCGAAAACTGGAGATATTTGGTCTCCACTGCTTGAGGACCATCCTGCGAGTGAAGTACACTGACTTCGTCTCAAAGGAGACAGTCTTCATTCGCTACGAAAACATCCCAAGGACATCCCGAGCCATTCAAGAAAGACGTTCTTCGTCGCCCACCCCATGGGCTCACTGTTACTGCCCTTGATCCATCCCCACTACCCAACTGGAGGCTTCGAAATGGGATCAGCTCAAAACCTAGCTCAACACAGTTTGTTGAGACATGGAGGCGGTGTTTGAACCTTCGGTATTCCGCGTCCGTCGCAGTAGAAAAGAATGGGTTCAGCTATCCAGGTCTACTGCAGCGAATCATGACGCATGGAGAGATATAATACGTGAAATCATCGAGGCGGGCTGGATCAGGCATGATCGCAACCGTATGAATTGCAAGGAAGTACATGTTGCTGAAGGTCTGATTGAGTTCCCGTCAGGCGTAAATTAAGTGCAAGAAGAGAAGCAGAGTTGAGACTTTGCCATAGATCATAGGTCGAGAAGACGAGTTTATATTTAACATTCAGACTTGCTCCGTAAAACACCAAGGTATAGATTCGGAAGAATTTCTGCATTCAAAAACAGCGAAATAGCCCCAGCGACAACTATAGTTGTACAACCCGGTAACGATTTTACTAGTTCGTAAGTTCAGCCGAGTTTCCAGTGTTCGTTAAACATAAACTGGTTATGGTAGTTAAACAGAAAGCATGCACAGTTAAGCAAGTACATGGACGGTTAGAGATGTCAATAAGAAAAAAATTAGTACAAACAAACCTGTACCGAAGAAAAAGTAGCCCAATGACAGACAGATCGAATATTCCGCCTGAATTTCAACCCATTTAAATTAATAAAAAACGTGATTGTTCATGTTAAGTGCTCAGAAGACATTATAAAAACACAATAGCACTAATATAAAAAAATAAAATACAGAAAATGGTGTGCGCGTGGATATATGTGTAGTATTTTTTAGAAATTTTATGAATAGTAGTATCTGTTTTTTACGTCCGCAGGCGACTTGTGTTTTCGCATATGACGCTTTTGAAAACAGCGTCCATGAAATCGAAATTTGACGATTTTTGAAATCCATGTTAAGCTCAATAAATACCGGCTATAAAATTTAATGTACAGGAGAAAATCTGTCTCAGGAAGAAATATAGACGAGCAAGTTATGTTGCTCCTGCGCGTAGGATGAATATATGGAGCTACTTCCGCAAATGAGTCTAAAATGTCATTAGATAGAGCACAAGAATGCTTGGTTGAAAAAGACTCTCTATAAGACTGAAACTTTAAGTGGTGTTCGACATCACAGTACCCAGAATTGGATTCTGTGAATAATGCGACGATGCCAACTCTTAAGTCGCGACTTCGATGGGAGAATTCACTTACATTTTCACGTTTGACGGTGTTTCAACCCTCACAGAGGCAATATTAACGTTATTTTTGAGTTGATTGTATTCAGTATATTTTTACAACAAGAAATTCCTTAAATAATCTGCGATACTTCTTTGGCTAAATAGATTAGTTCATGATGCTTACAGCAAGCGAATTAAGAACGATTTCGGAGGTGTCCTTGAAGAAAATAGCCATTAAGCAGCAACGTCAATTACCTTAACTTTTGGTGAAATCACAGCAATGAGCGGCTTTTATGAAGGAGGTTTAGTAGATAGAGCTCCAGGTAGAAAAGCCAGCAGTGAATGCGGCAGTTGCCAATTTTAGCACCCATAGGGAGGGGCGCATTTCTGTAGATTCACAGCCATTTTGTCGTGCTGTATCGGTTTATCGCTTTGAGAGGGCTACTAAAAAGTCGAGCGAACAAAATTATTGATCCAACGACCAAATACGCTTCCTTTAATTTGCCGTCCTGCGTTTTGCAGTAATTTCACTTAAAACTTGTGTATATCATAAGTTATTTTGATGCAGCTGAGGAATTTTACAAAGGTGTAATCAATTAGTTTGGATAGTATGCCGCAAAATCTTTGGCGTTGCACACAGATATCTTAATTTTTGAAGAAACATACCATTCTATAAAGCAGAAAAACCAGTTCGGGAAAAATATCGAAAGATATGTAGGACTCAATAAGATTAATAACTATCATGCAGCTTTCGAGACGGAAAATTTTAGAAATTAAAACGAATTCAACGCTTCTAAAGTATAAATTCGACGTAATTTTTAGATTTAGCCCTGAATTCTCAAACCGTCCATAGTTTCTATCAAGGCATTTCTCGTGGAATGTACACAGTGTCATGTACTATTGACTATCACAGGCACAGAGTGTCGCTTTTGGGTTGACTTTGGTCATAATTCCGTTAATTATTATGGTAAGATGGGAGTTGCCGATGAGACGTCATCAAAACCACAACTGCCAGAGGATCTAAGACTAAATTTATAAGAATTTCCACCGACTTCAGTGTTGGTTAGGGCAGTGATTGCCTTCCCGTAGAGCTCCTCACACGGGTCCAACAAACATCAATTCAGTTTATTAATATGAGACCATATTTCACTAGTATTATTCAGCCACCAATAGCGTTTTTACAAGAAGATGTTGGAAATGAGACGCGTATCAACTTCAAACACACTTATTTGGACAAAAGTTGTTAAATGTTGAAGTCTAGAGAAAACCGCCTGCAGTTCCCCACAAAAACATTTTTGAAAGACTATGATACATTGGTTTATTAAGATATTTGACAGAAAATATTCGAAAGGAGTGGCTTTCTTTCAAAATAAAGGATATTTCTTTAAAGATGTACACTTGAGTGGAACATGTGCGTTTTTCACAGTATATGCAGTATTTCCAGTGAGCTGTGCACGCAGATCTTAGATGACAATGTCAGAGTCGCTCTGGAGGCTAAAACCACAGGCATTGGAGTACGAGGCCTCAAGGAATACTCACGTCGCTTTCGTCTAGATTATGGCATTATCATTCCAACCGAAGCTGTGGTCAGTTCCACGTGTTTACAAATAAACGAGCGCCAGAAGTCATGGTCACAAACGGCCAGTTTTGTGTTTTGATTAATGCGAGCCCCCAGATGTCGACCAACGTACATGGACAACATTCAGCCCATGTTTTAAAGTGACACTGATTACTTTACAGGGTCAGTTTCAGTCTCCATAGTTTGCAAATATATGCGTCAGATATCGCACTTTATTTAAGCTAGAGCAGAAATCGAGCCGATATATCAGTGCTCTTTGAGGTCTCGTGCACATAAAAGTATTATTATCAGCAATAATCCTTTGCGTACCTGGCTTCCAAAACAGGTATTACCTAAAGACTTGGATGCATAATTCTTGGATGCTTCTGCTGTGCATTCTGTGCGGGTGTGCGTGTGTGTGCTCTGTGCTATAGGTTGCCCTTTAAACGCTCCGTTTGATAGATGCACTGGACGAACCCGGGGGCCAAATCAGGGTACGGCAGGCTTTATTAGTCTGGGATGCGGTCCCATAACAAATGCTAAGTAGGAGGGTGCGCTTGCTCAACATGGACACACGTAGGTGCAGGCTCATGCCACACTCCGCTCTCTCACTCAGTGGGAGATTACTCATCTTCGCTCTAACCCGCCTCCGGTCTTCTTGACTATGTCTTGACCTCGGGCCCAGGCAGTTAAGGGAGGCGAGAGTGTGGTAGATGCAGTGCAAGTCTAATATAATTTAAACTAATTCACGAGCAAGTCACCGTCCCTGCACCATATTTATATGGAGCATGCGGTGGCGATCGTTGGAGTGCGATGGTCAAATCGACGTGGTTTACTAGCCCCAGATAAAATGCTAAAGTAGTAATGATATAAAATGATTCGAATATCAGCAATCGTACTTACCAACTGAAACGCTACACATGAATTTTGCCTCGATTTTTTGTCACCATATCGCGCAACTTCGAGAGCCTTGGCTTGTCACTGGGGCTCCCGGGGTTCTCTATGCCATTTATGGTTTACTAAATTCAGGTATGGATGTTTAAACGCCAGGTTCATAGAGTATTAATCGCATAGCCTGTTGTTACTAAGTTCGCAAAATGGGTATTTCGAATGTGTAAAGAACACCAGATAAAGTCAATAGACTTTGGAATAATAGGCACGTAATTTATGACGTAATTATTTACCATACAACAAAGGCGCTAGCTAAAAGCCCACAGACGCGCGTTTTGCCAATCTTGTGTCTATGTCTGACGCAGATACGAGGGGTTTGGCTCATTAGAAGAGCCCCTAGCGTTTCCCGTGAGTTTTCTGGTTTATGAACTCCCGTTTTTATCCTGGCTTGTTAAATTTCCGAGGAAACTGATGCGCGAACTTGGAGTAAATCCTTGCGGACAGATATCTTCAGGCTCGGTCTGAAACTTGATATGAATAGTTTAGCTTAAATCCAGCGGAGGGGACATACTGGTCAGTCATACCCTCGCAGTTGCGTCTGGCAGTGACGCAAGATCGGCGAAACGCGCGTGTCTGGTCTAATATCTACTACCGGTGCTATTAGTCTGGTAAATAATTACCTAGTTTAAGTACTACTGACTGCCCGTTGGCAGTTTATGACTATAACGTTGTCATGCCGCAGCAGCTGATGAAGTTCAGCTTCAATACTCTAACCAAGGTTCACACCAAGTCTCAAGAGGTTTCATCCGAATGATTTACTCCAAGTTCATGAATTAGTCACCTTGGAAATTATGCGAGCCACATACTTTACTGTTTGACTTGCAGCTTTTGGGCAGCCAACCAATGAAAATTTCATTTGGCCATATGCCTATCCTGTCTCATTTCCAGTGCAGTTTCTGTGAAGCGAGCTATGTTGATGGGCTTCGTAAGTGATAGCGGACCTACATCAGTGAAGTCATGAGCACAGAGTCTGGAATGGACCAGATCTTACTGGTGGTGGCCTACCGACATGTCTTCTGATCCCAAAGAAAAAATAAATTTGTAACTATGGAAAAGCAAAAAAATGTAACAAAAAACTCTCTAGGCACGGTAAACAGGTACGATCTCGATCAAAGGTTATTTGGCTCCTCCTATGGCTGGCCAAAGCCTAAGTTTACAGCTCAGTCAACACAAATGCGCAAGGGAAGACAGACCAGACACGGTTGCAGATGAACTCAGGCCCTTGTATGCCGGTAATCAGTCACATGATTGCTTGGTTCGATCTAAGCACAACTCGCGGGCCACCATTTAAGAATGTCACGGCTGTACCTGTCAAGCTGTGTAAACTAATAATTATCCGTTTTCCCGATCAACTTTAAAGTTATCTTGTTGGCCGCACGTTCTGCCCGTTTTCTTGACAACTTCGTTAATGGCACTAAATAGTTTGGAGGTTAGTCATCCAGGTGGACGTTGGCTCCTTCCTGGCCAGGAAAAAGAATAGTATTCAAGGGATGAGATTGATGCCCACTTTACGGGACAATGATTGAATTTGCATATGATAGTGGACAAAAGGTTAGTCATGGATGCTGTGGCGAAGACGCACCCAGACATTATGTTTCAAAAATTTCGAGTAAAAGAAAGAAGCATCTTCTTACGCAGAGTAATAAGTATCAAGAGGGCAATATGAATTTTGTTTGGTATTTCCCACAGGTAAGTTAAATTCAGTAGGAGAAAGTCCTTCTCTTTAGTAGCTATCATATTTAAAACCTCAAAACTTATGCTCGTTTACAGGATGCGACTGGTTTTCCGATATCAGCATTGTCCGTCACAAATTATTCTTATCCGACCCCCTTTTGTCATGCCACCTGTCCCCTTATTGTTCGTTCGCCAATGTTACGGGACAGAAGTTGAATTCTTCCACTTAATAACGATGTCACTTTTATGCCCCCTAAACGGGTCAGGTGGTATTTGCTTTGGACAACCACGAGGGCTAGGTTAGAGGAGTACAAACGTTATAAGTACCGAAAATGAGGTGTGGTGACACGCCCAGATGTGGTCTCACGCTGTGCCCGCCACCCATGCTCTTCTCGCCTCCGATCCCCTTGACTTGCTCACGGCATCTGGCCCAAACGCGAGAGGGGGAAGGAATGTGGCAGGTGGTGCGCTAGTTTACTATCATGTTAAACCTAATCACGCTCAAGTCACCGTCTCTGTGCCCAACATGATGCGGGGGGACACCGCGGACAACGTCGGAAACCACGGTCGAACTGTCGTAAGATGCCTCTGTATGATATGGCTGCCGCCTGACGCAAGGATAACTGTTAAGAAACCACTCTATTCGGGGACAGAATGCATGCTGGAAATGATATCCTAGGCGTAAATTCACAAAAGACCAAGTCTACATTAGAATCCTTATTACAAAAAGGTTCGAAGGTTCGAGTCCCAGGTTCCTGCCACAAAGAACAAAAGGAGTCAATCGCCTGAACAGTCATTGTATTCCGGTATGCTTTTCCCGCGTATCTCGTGGCAGGTTCGATGCCAGATTGTACACCTTTGCACTCAGCACGCACACGTGCTCGTAGTTTGCGGTACTAATTGATTTACCTGCTAAAACATTTGATAAATCCACAGCTCCTGGATCAGGGGATAAAAGCGGTGTGCCCGAAGACTAAATTTGAAAGAAGGTAAGACAAACGCCCGACCTTCCAGTCCTCGTCTGCTTTTTCCAACTCACACAGAAGTCCGGCATCGAGGACGGTAATATCAAAGCAAATGTGGGCTGCTAGCATCCCTGGTTAAAAACGAAAGTCCTTCATCGATCAGTCAGAGTATAAAATCGATAGTCGGAAGGCAGACCCGGGTACCACCAGAGATCCAGCGCTCAAATGGCTCTTGCCTTGTCGCCGTTTTGCGCTAAAATTTGCATATTGTGCGATCAATGCACGGCTTGGCTCCAGTTTGCAGACAGTGACTTTGATAGTTCATGAAGAGTTTTCGAGTCAATGACCACAAGAAGAAGTACAGACTAGCTAAGTTAGAGTACTGAGTGCATAAAATAAAACATTTTAAGATAAAGTTACTGGACGTAAAACAAGCGTCCTATGGCCAGTACGAAAATGGCCGAATGCAAGCACTTGTATCAAATAGTAAATCAAATTACTCCTACTATGGCCAAATAAATAGTTATTGATGCATAGAAAACGCTAATGACTTCGACCAGCTATCTTAACCGTAATTATTGTTCTGTTTTTCTGGTAAAAAACTGAAAATGTAAAAGAGGCCAGCATGTTAGGGAAGCTACCCATTACTAGCCGATAGTTTATCGACATGTCCAGAATCGCTGTCGACAGTAGTAAGTTTCCTCTTTCAGCTGGGGAGGTGGGAAAAAATAAACAGGAAGGAGAGTTCAAGGAACGTTCTAAAAGCGTTTTTGATTACTGCGAACCCTACCCACATTAAAGCTTCTAAACAGCTCGCATAAAGATTGAAAATTCCGAAATTTATGATCACCTAACCACTAATTCCATCGTCAGTTTAGTTTTAGTCATGAAGAGGGTTAAGCCTAACCGTGTTTTTAGGCATGCAAATAGCTATTTCGCAGATTCCGTGTTAAACATTAAAATGTGTATCAAAGTTTCGTTTTAAAAACAAAAAATCAGCATATGTAGAAAGGAATTTCGTATACAGTCCTACACTGTAGAGTCTATAGAAGCTCGAAACACATAAGGGTTCGACCTGACACATTCCAAAGAATACAACACTTGTGTTGACCTTTATATTTGGCACTGCAAATGGATGCTGATTTCAACATCGAATACCGAAGATTAAAGTTATAATAAGAAGGGCATTGAATTCTAACTCGCCATTGTGGGTTAACGGTTCTGTTTACGGCAGTTCGGCCGTCGATTCTGATGAGGTGCTCCGTAGGGAGGATGGTGCAGGGACGATGACTTGCGCATGGATTAATTTTAAGTGATAGTAGACTTGTGCTGCATCTATCACACGCATTCTCTCCTCACCCGCCTATCCCAGATGTCAAGAGAGAGCCAAGAAGACCGGAGGCGGGATGGGGCGCAGGTGAAAGTTCCATTTACAAAGGGGTTAATACATGCTGCCCTTGTCAAAAGGAACATTCTGTTTTTTTCTATTGCCACAGACTGTTAAGTCGTGCCCTACGGAAACAGAAATATCGGCCGGTAAAACTAGTCAACCATCAAGTACACAACTGTGCGATAACCACAGACTTTGCAAGATTTGTGACCAGCAGTGATGAGGGAGGGTAGGGTGGCCCAACCCTAAGCCTAACCTCGTTACCGTCTATGATAGCTCTGCACTCTGTAAAAGAGAAACGTCTGCTTCCGTCAGGCTATATCAGTGAGTACTATCAATGTGCTACAGGAGAAAAAAAACCGAGACTTGGTCACTGACACTGTACAGGTGTGATCTTTAACGCTCTGGTCAACCGGTAGGAGCATGCTGACGCACCGCCGTACATAGTTAATAAGCAAGTTTCCAAGGCCTTGTGCTAATTTTGAATGCATCAGCTTTTTATGCCGGTTGGAAAATTAGCTAAAGACCCATCTGAACGACGTTAAGAGTGGTGTTCATTGACTGGATGACAGGAATAGCCAATATAGTTTTGCTTTAAAACCCAGGGTCTAGAAATCTTGCAGGTCATCCTGCTGTTGCGCCTAGGTGTGCGCTATCTCTGCCTGATGATGGCAAACAAGTCAAACATGGATATATTGCAGGCGTTCGTGTCCTTACCATTAAATCCTCTCAATAGTTCTATCTTTTGCGATATACTGATGCATAGCTCTGTAGCTACTGACAAACCTTCTTTTACACCAAGATTATCACTGGTCTCCCTAACCGGATTCTCCAATTTTTTTTATTTAGGTAGGATAGGTACGCGGTAAGTCGATTGAGCGTGATTTTGATAGGTCCCTCTCATCGCATCCCTGGTGCGCATGCCATATCACGTGGATGGCAGGTGGAAAATCCGATAAGACTAGTTTAAAAAAGACTGGCACTCGTCATGGCGCCCTCAGCTCCCTCAACGCCAGGTCTTACACTTTCATAACGGCACTTTAACGAGGGATTTTCAACATGTCGGAGGAGGAATCAACGCCTGACAACGCGAGCAAACATGCTGATGAAGAATTCTTACAATTTTTTCAACCCACTCAGGTGGAGAATTCCAGTCCGAGCAGTACCAGCACCACTAGCAGTACTCCGGGAAACAAGGACAAGACGAGCTCTTCAACCACCAGTGATAGATCGAAGCAAGCATCGACTCCGGAGGCCAGCAGTAAGTCAGAGTCAAGTGACCTCTCCTCGAAGATCGGTAAAGAGATACCCCAAAATGCTGTGGTCATAACACCCCCCGAGGTCAGTGAAAAATCAGAGTCGACCTCGAAGGGTACTAAAGATATGTCCAAGTCCTCCGAGACCGAGACATCAGCCACAAGATCACGCGATCAACTTTCAGTCCCTCCCAATCCCGTCTTTCAACCGCCTCTGGTCATGAGTGGTAATAACAAGAGCTTCATGATAGGGAGCGGCTCCATGTATTCGAGGTCGATGTCCATGAGGTCAGCGTCCGTCATAGCGCCCACAAAGATGATACCGGTAAGGGATGAAGGGGAAAACTTGACGCATCGTGCATATGACAGGTTGATAGAGATGAATATCCCCGACAATGTAGACTATGGTTTACCTGAAGTACCCGGCCCAGGAAGTTACGGAATGGAACCGAAGACGGTGTTCAACCCTGCGGCACGAATGAATGCTGCCAAATGTGGCTGTATAATATTTACCGCCCTCACAGTGATGCTGATCCTTATGGAACTTATATTTATTGCTTCGACTGGGGACTGTAAAGAGAGAGGGGTCCTCTGCAAAACTGTGGCTGGTCTTGCCATACTTGTAATCATCTTAGAATGGGTTAGAGCCTGGATATTGCAAGAAACGTCCCCAATGATGGTGTCAAATCTCTACCGTTCCACTGTGCATGAGACCAACACTGGCATGGAGGTTGCTCTCATCTACGTCGAGCCCCCACAACAGAATGACACATCACCAACTTCCTTGTATACGAAGTCGCCAGGAGAGATTCCTCAATCTCAGATTCCTCGACTCGTCATGAAGTCTCCTACATACGGCGAGGTTCCCTATGAGTATGCAGACGGAGGTGGTTTTCGAGGCAATATAGCTGGGACAAGATTTTACGATGGAATTCAAACCGTGGCAGTTCTTATATTGGGCATACTATACATTATCGGTATAGCTGCAGCTGTGTTAGGAGTTGTAAAAGGCAAAACTGGCCACGGAAAGGAAGACGAATGCTCCGAAACCGTCACCTACCCTATAATAAACTTGGCACTGGCGGGACTTCGTATATTACTATTTATAGCAAGTCCATTATTCAAGGGAATCTGTACCCTGTGTGCCGGCAAACCAGTTGAACAGACACCATTGGTCGTCAAGACACAAAATAACGAATTTATCAATGATCTTTCAGATCCACCTTTCCGAATGAAAAAAACCACTGCTCGCCTGAAGAGTCCTTCCAGTACCGAAGAGCTGTGACGGGGTGGTGAGGGGGACTGAAGTGGTCTAAATCAGGCTATGATGTTCGAGAGGGCGCTGGATGAACAGTCAAAGAAGGCGATAAAATAAACTTAGTCTGGATTTTCAGTCATAAAGAAAAAAATCATATGTCCTGCATCCCAACAATACAGCCGAATGTATCAGGCTATGGGAATTAATTGCATGCATGAAATGAAATAAATTCCTTCTGCCTGACTTCTAAATCTTCCCGCTTTCACAGAATTTCGAGGGCCTGGATCAAATTCGGACTAAAAAATGTTTATTTCTTACACGAGTAGACGTCATGGAGTTTCGTTGAGATTAGTGCTATCTCGACTGGTGCAAACTATCACGTCCATATTTGCCCCACAAAGCAGGCGCAAGGAAAAAATGCGCGTGAAGCAGACTTGTATTACATCCACCTCGCCAAGACGGCCGGAAAAGAACAATCGCATTGTGGCTGACAAAGCTTAGCTGCGCGTGCCACAGCACCTGCTTCGCATTAAATGTGCATCAGACTGCGTCTGATGGTCCATATCTCATCTCCATGAGAGGTTCCATTGCAGTTTGACTCAACCCTGCGGCCAAGCGAGCTTCCACGCTAGTTGGCAACCGTCCAAGCCGCTTTCGGAACTAGTATGACCAACAGCACGTACGCTTTACGACGTACTTGTCAGTCTTTGTCTGCTATTTTTTCATTTTACCACGTGTCCTATTGTGGGGTGCAATCAACAGAACCGAAAGAGCTCCGTTTTGTCTGGCTAATTTGCCGCAGATAGGCAACCACATCTGAACACGGTCAGGGCTGACGCAAGGTATCAACTGAGGTCCTCTTTGTTATTGAAGTTGAGGCTCTATATTAGATGTGCTCACTCAGGAAATGTTAACCGAAATTCTGATTGCTTAAATAGGCTTGTTTTATTAATTATCGTGCAACATAATCCGAAGATAGTCCAGTCACGCCAGGATTTTGAACGAGTTTCTTACCGATCGCCTGCAAAAGCATATCCTGTAATTACTATATTACTTAAATAGGGTTGTAATCTTAATTATTATGAAGCCTTATCCCCCAAGTATTTCAGTCACGTCCAGCTGCAGGCTTTTGAATGAGCTTCTTTCCCGACCGTCTGTAAAAACTCTACTACATAAAATAAGACAACGTAAATAGTATGACTTTTACTGGTCGCTTTTCGATGTTCTTATAAATTCCAACATTAAAATACATTTTAAAAACATTATTTCTTATAGTCATTTAATAGAAAAACACGTCTTTTTCAAAGTTTATACGGGAGGAGAGGGTGCCTTTCCGTTTGAGCCCAACCTGCGGTTACACTTTCATTCAGCGTTTCGAAACTATAAGCTTTATACCGTCTGCCTAAGGAAAATCATACAGTTTTCTACACTATGAGAAAAAAGGCATGTGGTAGTCATAAGATTTTGCAGTGGGCATGAACCATATTGTAAACTTTATGAGAAGCATTAATAAATGGACAGATGGATAAGTTACACATAGACCTTTCATGGTCTTAAAAAGCTCCCTTTATTAGCAACTTTTAAAAATTCGATAGATAGAATTTCTCCGAGAACAAAATAAGTACCAGGAAGAATATTTCCCCGCACGTTTTCCATAAAGTATTTTTGAATTTATAAATGCATTGAAAATCATTATAACATGTGCATGCTACTCGAGTAGTCATTGTTACAGAAGGTAGATTTTGCAAGCGGCCGGAAAGAAGCTCGTTTGCAAGCCGGCATCTTGATGTGAATGAAATATCTTTCAGATTATGTTTCAAGATAATTCATATTATAAACCTACTTAATTAATTTTTCGAATCCAAAATACACTTAAGGATTTCTATTGACATTTCATGGGGCAGCACGTCTACTGGATGCATTCTTCTCAATCCACGTGGGCTCGCTGTGTGCATGTCCAAAGGAGTTTTAAAATGGAGTTCAGAGAACTTGCCAGATTGCAGCGTGTCTTACTTTGCCTTTGAGTTCCAGCGAAGCGCCCTTACAGGCAATCCTATTCCAACAACAAGGCGAGCAATAATCCAAAACTATTACCAGTGGACCAAAATACCCCAAGAAACTTGATTTATTAACTTGATTTAACTTGGGCAAACTGCAGGCCATAGACGACGCTGATCAGCGGTTAGGAAAATTGAGCAAATTTGAGGTTTCCTACGAGTAGTTATGGTCTTACAGCGCAGAAGCAGTTGGTGTCACCTTGTTGAACATCAAAACACATCATTTGCATTGAAATCTGTCCACGCTATCACATATCCCGACAGTTCGACCGTCGATTTCGACGAGGTCCACCGTATGCTCCACACCAGGTGGTGCAGGGACGGTGACTTGCGGGTGAATTAGTTTTAAGGGATAGTAGCCTTGCGCTGCAGCTACCGCACTCTCTCCTCCTCCCACACCTGAGCCCGGTGTCAAGACAGAGTCAAGAAGACCGGAGATGGGAGAGGGCGCAGGTGGCTGGCGCGGCCGGAGCCGCCCCTGGGCGTGCCACCACACCTGGCTCGGATCCCACGGAGTGGGAGTGCCATAAAGGCCACATTAAGAAATAGCCATTGCAATCTGACTCTCAGTCCGCCAGTCAGCCACTCCACACAAAACACACATTGGGTTGACCACGCGGTCCGAGTTCTCCCGTCATTTGGCAACCTTCCAAGCCACGGCTTTTAGCGCACCGTGATAGTTTCAAGCGCGTCAGATTGTTTATAGTGAGGAACATGCGCTGAGCTGTCGACCTCACTCTCCCCTCACCCCTACAATCAGACACTGTCCGAGCCGGTCAGTTGCCTGATGTGGGAGTGAGCGCATTGGCTGACGGATCGGCGTAACCGTCTTCGTGCACCACAGCACGACCTGGCCCCCTAACGCACATACACCAGGATTCACAAACTCAGGGGATATGGAGCAGCCATCGCCGTCTGACTCCCAGTCCACTGGTCAGCCACTCGACACACACAGCACATACACCGAGCCGACGGCGTGGTCTGGTGGAAGCGTCAGATTGGCAGATTCTCCCAGTCACGGTTTCTAGGAAACCTTGATATACTCTGGTAAATGGTGATTGTGAGGGTATTGTCGATGCATTGGTGTAGGTAGTGCGCGCTGATGTATTTTAGCCTCCGGTGGTTTACCGGAGGTTATCAGTGGAGGCGCATATGTCCCTAATAGGCCCATGCGTGTGTAAATGTGCGGGAGCAGTGAGGGCAGTGAAGGCGAGCGCGTCGACTGCACTGTCGGAGGCTCAGGCCCTGGTTCACCAGCCACCGTGCGATGGATTCGCAGGTGACCGACCAGGCCAATGCGTGAGTTGAAGGTGCGGGCGCAGTGTTGGCAGGAGAAATCGGTAGAGGCTGGGGGGATGTCATTCATAGTAGTGGGGGTGGCAGGGGCGCTGAGAATGGCAGGAGCGGAGAGTGTGCATGGTGTATCGGTGTTGTCGGCATTGTGGTGTATTCCGCTGTCATGGATGCGCATGTGACCGAATAGGCCCATGCGATGAGTAAATGCGCGAGGACAGTGAGGGCAGTGGAGGCGACGATATCTGCTGTGTGATGGTGCTCCAGGCACTGGCTCACCGGTCTCTGTACGATGTATTCGCAAGTGACCGACCAGGCCGATGCGTGAGGTGAATGTGCGGTCGCATTGAGTACAGCTTAGGAGAGATTCACCATCGCTGACGGTGGTGGTGGGGGTGGTAGTAGTGAAAACGAAGGCGGTGGTGGTTGCGGTGGTGGGGGTAACAGGCGATGAGTAGATAGATGTGGTCTCTTTGATGGTGGGAGTAATGGAATTGATGCCAGGAGTGAGGGTGGGGGAGTCAGAAGGAGGGTTGGCAGAATTTGACGTAGAAATTGAAATTGTCGGATTGTTGGTGTATTTCGTCCGAAGATGTCCAACCAGGCCGATTCGCGCGCG
Source organism: Schistocephalus solidus (assembly GCA_017591395.1). NCBI lineage: Eukaryota > Metazoa > Platyhelminthes > Cestoda > Diphyllobothriidea > Diphyllobothriidae > Schistocephalus > Schistocephalus solidus. The sequence goes on along the minus strand of WEDG01006763.1, from coordinate 995 downwards.
GAAGATGCGTTGACAGAGCGGGCATGTTGTCAGGGCCTGGGCATTGGCGGTGTTGGTCCGGGGCGCTGGCGACTTTCGTGCCGCTCTTTTGGCCTTGGCGGCGGCGATCCGGTTGGCCTCATAGATTGCTGAACCAGTCTTTACTGATCTTCTCCATGCCGGTCTATCCTGGGCGAGGTCCTCCCAGGTCGCCGAGTTGATTTGCAGTTGCTTCAGCGATTTCTTCAAAGTGTCCTTGTAGCGTCGTTTTGGACCTCCCTGTCGGCGAGAACCCGTAGCGACATCACCGTAGAAAAGTCGTTTGGGTAGTCGCTCGTCGTCCATTCTTACCAGGTGGCCGCTCCATCGCAGTTGCACTAGCCTCAGCATGGCATGGATGCGGAGGATTCCGGTCCGCTCCAGAACTTCCGTGTCCGGGATCCTGTCTTGCCATCTCAGCTTCAGTATTCTGCGGAGGCAGCTGAGATGAGTGATTCAGCTTCCTGGCTTGGTTCGAGTAGACGGTCCAGGTTTCCGCCCGTAAAGGAGCGTCGACAAGACGACGGCCTTGTACATGTTCAGTTTGCGTTCAGGTGAATACCGTGGCGATTCCACACGGAGGCCTGCAGCCGGTCGAAGGCCTGACTAAGCTTTTGGAGATCCGTTGGGCAACCTCGTCATCGATTCTCGTAAGTTGCGCGACATCTTGCTTCCTAGATAAGCCGAAGGTTTCCACATGTTTTTAGTTGAGCACCGTTGATATTGATTCGAGGAGCATTGTATTCGCGCTGGGTGGCGGCTGGTGCATGACAACCGATTTGGCTGTACTGATTGTTAATCCAAAATCGGCGCAGCCTTCGGCGAAGAGGTCCATGCTTCTTTGCATGTCCTCCTCCGTCACGGTAAAGCATGGGCGCAGTCTTCCGCGAAGAGCAAGTCATGGACTGTATCTCGCAGATACGCAGCGTTGGAGCCTGCGCCGACTGTTGAAGACTGCCCGTCACTGCTGTAGGCGA
>WEDG01006761.1:0-70624 GCA_017591395.1 Schistocephalus solidus | reverse complement strand
GAAAAAGTTGCGGTGACTCAATTTGATGTGAGAAAAATAATCTTAGGCGATTTTTAGTCTGCTGTGACATTGACTGGCAGGCAAATTCCTCTCCGCCAAAAGCTTCAAAAATTGGTCGATACTATTAGTTAACTTTTCAAACAAGTCCCAACTGGTTAGTTCACTGACAAGAAAATGACAGCATTTTAAACAATTTCAAATGATGTCCACCATCTCTTTATGAATTTCTATCGTGATCTATTCACAAATGATCGCGCACTAATTCACTGTTGTTTTCCACTCTCCCTTTCTACAAAGCCTGAGGTTAAAATGCGATAACCTTGACTTTGCTAACTGAAACCATATGTGAATTAATTAATTCTGTAAGCACTCCTAGATTGGAAAAGTCTATTTTCCATCAACGATCAAAACTTTTTCCATAAGCTATTGCAGAGCCTTTTAGAAAAAGCCAGAATTTTATCCCGTTTAAGATTTTTAATTTAAATACAGCCTCTTCTACTGTTCCGCATTTTCTCTAGACTTTAACACATTACGAAAGAAACTTGATGATCCGTCTAAAAGCTCTTTGTCAGTTCACTTAAGGATTGCACAAATATTTGAATCAGCATTGAAAATTAGGCTCGCGCGAGCTAGCCATAGAGCGTCTCGGCACTTAGTGATGCCAATTCATCCAAATCTGTTGCTAGGGTCTTCCATGTTTGGTCATCTGCTAGCATCTGAATTTAACTCCGTTTTTACTTGACTTAAAAGAAAAATTTCGTTACAGAAGATTTCGGCAAAGCAGAATTGTTCAAATTCATTTTTGCCAACCACTTTTACCATTAAAAATGACCTCAATCCCTCAATTCCTCTTGCTTTCAAATTCAAACCAACTTCTAATAACCATTCCTTTTCTCGCCTTTCCTAAGTATTCAAAAAGAAATAGCTCACCAAAAATTCATATTCAATTAGAACTGATAACATTCCAAACTCCTCCACTACGAAGCAACTTTATTCTCAGTATTTCTCAAAAACGGTTTCTTCCCCGATTATTGGAAAACTTCTATTATAATACCAGCTTTTAAATCTGGTTCCCGCCCTGACATTCATAAATATCGCTGTGTTCATAAAACGCCATCTCTTGCTGAACACTTTGGAAAACTAATCGCAAAACAAATTACGGATTTTTGCATAAGTAATCAAATTCTCAACTCCTCCCAACATTTCTTTTACCAGACCGCTCTTGGAAAACCTGTCACATGTCTTTTCTGAATCTACTAACCTCTCTTCGTAACGACTCCTTCCTCATCTTTGTCAGTAGTTATATGATCTTGGTAAGGCATTCAATAAAGGTGCCTCAAAGACGACTTATAGATAAACAAAGAGGCCATAGGCTTTCGTAGTTCCCTTACTGACGATTTAAAAGTTGCCTATCGATACAAGCCGGGATCGCACCGCGATTAATCTTACTCAAGTGCTACCCCGATTGTGAGTGGTGTCCTTCAGGGGTACCGTGTTAGGTTCTTTGTTGTTTTTACTTTTAGATAAATGATATTTAATCGATAGTTCAACATTCTCGATCTTATATTTATGCTGATGACCTAAAATACCCGTATTCCTACTCTAGCTCTACGGCCGAACGATGCCTAGTACGAATTCATTCGGAATTAGACGCTCTTTTGGCCTGGAGCTCCACATTGCTAATGGAGTTCTCCTTCTAAGTGTGGCTACACGCGTTTTGGGCCTGTAAGGCTGCCGCAACCTGTTATTTTTAAAAATTGCCCTATAGCTGAATGTTAATCGATAAGGACTTCGGATTAAGCTACACCAATAAATTGAATCTTTCGCCTCATGCCGATAGAATTATGTCCAAAGCTGCTCAGATTTGCAGCTTTTTTATAATTTATACCTTCCAGAAATTAAATTAAAACTTTTGCGAATGTTTGTGCTTCCCATTCTTGAATTCTGCTGTCCATTCTTCGGTTTAGTGAACGAATCTGGCCGTTCAAAAATTGAAAATATCCAAAGGCATTCCACAAAAATCTTCAGTAGCTGACTCTTTCAAATACTTCCTACTCAACTGGATGTCAGCTGTCGAAGTTTAAATTTCTTTGTGTCAGGGACTGGAAGCAGGTTTTTCTCCTTTGTTGACTAAAAAATAGCTGTCATCTCTCTTAGAATTATGTGATTACTCCGATAGTTGTCATTATAACTTAATAAATTATGTACTAATTATAGCTCCTCCTGCATCCTCCACAAGTAAACGCTCTCTATTCTTTGCTTTTAGGTAAAGGTTTCTTAGGAATAACTTGCCAATTGAAATAAGGTCATTAACTAGTCTATCTGCATTCAAGCGAAAACTGCACATTTATCTTCACACTGATTATATCAACCTTTTAATTTCCTCATCTTTTCTTAGCAGTTATCTCCATGACTCGTAGAAAGGACAATCGGGAAGTTAAGTGACCCTCTTGAAACCTTTTTTCTCTCTACCTCGAGTCCTACAGGAACCATGATGTCTCCATATACCACCATTCATTCAAATGATGAAGTTGATCTGACGTTCACATTGGGACGTACAAACTCTAAAAATGGTCCCGTTTCTTTGGATACTTACCATCATCAGAATAAAAATCCTCAGATAGTCATATTCTTGAATATCATAACCGTCTTTCTGTTAATTTTTTGGCCATTCTAACATACATCGAATTTGCTTTGTATCCCCATACGTATGCAAAACGCAGATGCCTTAAGTTTATTGCCACAAAATATTGGTCCGCGACATCATTTCGAACCTGCTTCACAAAATCGCGTAGGACTATCTTTGCCAATTGTTCACCTCCCGCTAAACGGGAAAAAGTCAAGTAAGCTCAGTTAATGTAGCTTACGAAAATGAAACTTGTATGGGTGGTTTCAGCCTCCTACAGAAAGTCTTAGGGATAGAGCTGGAGGTAGGCAATCTAAGGCAAGAAATAAATAACTGAAAAAATATATTTCTTGCCCACCTGTTAAAAAAGTTCCTGTCCGTAAAAAACTTACCGCAAAGCAAATTTCGTAAAGCCGCTTAAAGCTTACCTAATACTCACATAAAAGCCACCACGTTTATCGGACACAGTAAAGCAGAGGATGGTTCGCTAGTTCACAAGGGTGTCCCATCTATTCCTTGATCCACACCATCATCACTAAGCTCAAGCAGCATAACCAATAATCTAGCCTTACAACCCTGCGCTGCATCGCTGTTGGAAGTTGCACCAACACGCGATGTTGAAGAGGTTGGTGAGTTTGTAAAGCCAAAGAGGAAAAGCTCTACGAATATCAAGTCGTACACGGATTTGGCTCCAGCCTGCCCAACACCCGGTTCATTTGGACCTATCCGACCAAGTAAACTGGTTATAAATACTCACTCAGTTGAAAGACCTGAGTTGCAAACGGTCGCTCAATTGAGTTGTATGCAAAAACGTTGCTAACAGACGGTGAGTCTATTCACATTCTCAAGTCAGATAGAATAGGTAAGGCTCTGTCAACACCAGATTCAAATCCTTGACCAAGAACTCTTAAAATCGTCTTCGAAAACGAAACACAGTCATAGCTCCTGCTTCAGAGAAAATCAACCCTACGGGGTCTGTATTCTGAAGTTTTTCAACCAGAATACGGGCTGAAAGAGCGAATGAAAAAATGATAATTAATAATAGAAGTGGAACCACGAAGGACCAATGGCGAGGCACATCTCAAAATAAGAGACAGATAGAGAGTTCAAGTGAAAAGAGCATTTCTTTGGCCGAAGGCAGTCACCCTGACAGCCTAACTGTCCCGTTTCAGAAACCGAGAACGTGCTCGCTAAAAAATCGTCCTCAATGCCAAATCTCTGCTTAATAAGATGCCTTTGCTCCAGACTCTGGTTTTTATCCACCACCCAGACATTGTAATAGTTACAGAGACATGGGCAACACCCTGTGTATCCGACTCCAAACTCTCTATTCTAGGATATGTTTTCATTCAGAATGATCGACACGATGGTCGTGGTGGAGGAGGCTGTGTCTATATTCAGCAACCACTTACAAGTCTGCCGTTGGACCATCGACAATTTACCGCGGTAGAAGAGAGCTGTTGGCTCCGAGTTGTTCTAAATATAACTACTCTTTACTCATTGGTTGTGTCTATCGCCATCCCAACGCCAGCGAGGATTTTTATCTTTGTCTCTCACAGGCATTTCACGCCGCAGCTGACTTAAATATGAATAACTGCTTGATTGCAGGTGACTTCAATCTTCCTGAAGTTCATTGGTTTCCACATTCCGGTCCTACAAAGTTCGTAGACTTATCTGAGGCCATAGATATTGGCATTTGGTACCAGGTAGTTCATTTTCCCACACGAGGATCAAACATACTTGATCTAATTTTCTGTAGACGAAGTCAGCCATTTTCAGTGCCACTTTTAGACCCACTTGGGAGTTCTGACCATGCCATAGTTCTTTCTAACCAAGATTTCAAGGCTAATGAAACGTTTTTCAAGAAATATAGATTTGCGATGATTTCAGATTAACTAATATGCGGAAATTACTTGCACATCTTAATTCCCAGGATTGGACTAACTTCTTTGTATGTTCGGATGTGAATGCTTGTACTTATACTTTTTACCAAGTTCTAGGTCCACTCATTTCTCGTTTTGTTCCCCGTAAGAAAAATAATTAATGTCAAGGATGAAGTGTACCTCCCTTTATCATTCCGCCGTAGACTGCGTAGACTCTCCTGTCGTGTTCATCTACGAAACGACACCTCCGTCCTGCCCTTGATCCAACAAATCTTTGAAGAGGCTTAGAGGCTGTCTGACGAAAAACGACAAGCCCATGAGGTTAACTTTGCCGAAAACCCTTCGTTAAATGTTGCGAAGCTCTTTTCGCGCACAGTAAAAGCGCAGAGAAAAACGCAGCACCCCGTACTTCAAGACGCCTTAGGAAACCCCATAGCTGACGCGAAGTTGATGGCTGATAGCTTCAATACTTTCTTGTCCAGAAAATTTTGTCAACATTCTGTCGCTCCTTTTCCGAACATCCTAGTTTTGACCAGTAAATTCCTCGAAACGATAACGTTTACCCTCTGGGACGTGACCGTAGCCGTTCGGCGTTTTCGTCAATCTTACAGTCCTGGACCAGATGGCGTCCCGGTCAGCGCTATAAAGGCGGATGCAAACGACATATTTCCGTCCCTTCTGTATGAGATATTTAATCTTGCTCTTGAAAGCGAAAACTTCCCTATTTTATGGAAGGAATCGCACATTCTGCTTATCCCCAAACTAGGTCGACCTAAGTGTTGTCGCACATGGCACCTTTCGCTTTCTTGGCACGAGTGCTCCGTTATGGTTTTATGCGACAACCATCAATTCCAGCTAAGCATAGACGGTCACGAACCAAATTTGCCCGGCGTTATATAGGATCGGGGCATATCATATTCTAGTAGTCTTAATCTGTCAGAGCACTGCGCCCTGATTGTCTCAAAAGCATGCCAAACTACTGGGTTTATTCTCATAAATTTTAAAACCGTCAAAATTAGTATCATCCTCGTTTAACTGTATGTCAGGCCTTGCCTGGAATCCTGCTCGTTTATATTGAGCCTTCTGCACGCTAGTGAATGGAAGAAGATAGAATCAGTCCAGCACTTCTTTACAAAAAGAGTTTTCTATTCAGAACACCGAAACTTGTCCTACAAACAACGTTTAGAGCTTACAAGCCTTGACGCGTTGTGGCTTCGAAGATTACAGAAGGGACTATTATTACTGTTTAAACTTTTAAACAGTTGTACATTCAACCCCTTACATCTCCGAGGCAGCACAACCACTATCGGCACACGAGTCATCGAGATGTATTTTTATTTCTTCCTTTGGCATGCACCACTAGATACCGATAGCTTTTTTGGTAAACGCTATATAAATCTGGAGTAAGCTACCCAGAAGTATCAAAATTTAGCAAAGTTATCCCTTGTTTACGAAAGCTGTCACTAGTTTTCTACATTCAGGACACCTTCGAAAACTTTTGGGTGCTGACTCTGTGGAAGATCTCTTCGGTTCTGATGGCGTTCACGGACTCTGTATCTTGTGCCGCACTTCATGCTAAGGGCTCTGGCTCTGCAACCTTAATCGGCTTATTTCTCAGTCGACAGTGAACAGCCGCTCGCCGACATACCTGCTGGTGCAGAATACCGGATCCATAACACGGAACGAATAAGTCCTTCACCGGGCGCCTGTGTCGATGCTTCCCTGTCCCGAACTTTAATCCCTCAATAAGCTGCAGTTTTTTATCCTGAAAACACTTGAAACAACGATTAGGAGTTTTTTTTCACTGTCAGCTTGACCCTCTACTGTATATATTTTTTTGACCTTGCCTGTAAACTGGCAATAAAAAAATAAATAAAAGTTAATTAATTTCAAATCATAGCTAACTGTTGACCTAGCAGGACAAGTTCTGTCTACATTATTAAGTATTTTTACATTTTATCTGCACACATTATCATAATTTTATTTCGTTACTAATGTTTGTTAAGACAGTTTCTTGCCGGTGCTAACCAAATATAAATTCTTTAATTCTAAAACATGCGTTCTCACCGACACATATCGTTTCCGCCATATCTGCTACTACTGCAAAGCGGGCAACCAGCCTGATAAAAATTATGAATGTCACCTAAGAGGACGAAAATTGCAAGGGGTTTAAGATTCCTACTGAACTTCTTTTTGAGGAAGAAAGAGATAAGTAACTTGAAACAAGAAATGACTGATCTAAAAGAGAAGGTTCATTGTTCACCTGGCAAAAAAACACCCGTAAAAACGAGAATTCCAACAAAAGAAATAACATATGCAAACATAGCTTCCTGAAGAATACCTAATATAGAGCTCAAAGACATTGCGTCTACAGAGCCCAGTTAATCAGTAGGAATTTCCTTCCTTAAAAAGTGAGATCAAACTAGCTCATGCACCTTACTACTGTCATCTAGCTCAGACCGAATCAGTAATGCTCTCGATACACAAACATATGCGGCCACTTTGCTTGATGATATAAAAAAGGGTAACGCTGAAAAGCTTGTCAAATTTGAAGCACCAAAGATGAAGAATTCGAAGACGAAAAAGTCCAAGATGATTTCACTATAAACGAGTTACAACTCCGAACAAAGCTCGTTCTTACCGATAGATGCTCAAGTAGTCAGAAAGAGTATGCAGCATTGTGCATACCTAAATATGACTTCTAGCAACGAAATTTTAGCATATTTCTAGATTTAATCTATTCGGTAGCGTTTTGACCTCACTTCTGATTACACAGTGAAATATTATCCACATTGCACCTACCAAATAGACACGTCGAGTCGATTGGCTTACTCAATATGGTGTGCGGGTAACAGAATTGGTCCTTCCGCCTGGATCAGGTTAGGTGCTTTTTTGTTCTTGCCCTCAAAAATAGTTTTATGATCATTTACAGTTATTTAAATCATTTGTCTGAAATTTGTAAATTTTTATAATTTGCTTAAAATAGAGATTTTGTTAAAGGTGAAGGCTCTCACCCTAGTGTCGACAGCTAATTCATAATGCCGTCTTTTTATCGAAATGCTCGCTTCTTGATGACATTGTAATTGCAAGGTATGTATGCTTATTATTATTTTGCTAGCATCATAGCTCACACGGCCTCTGCTCTTTCCGATTTTGTTCGTTTTTTGATTGCTTGAACCCTTTCAGCGCCCGCTAGGCAAAATATGCCTATTAGCTCGTTGCCACGAGTGACGCTAGTAGGGGCGTACTTCTTGGTGCCTGGTCATCATTTTCGAATCCCTCAGTGATGCACTCATCGGTTGAGCTGTGTGGAGTCCAGTCAACTGGGCGATCTTCTGCCCAGGGATACAACATCCATTAATGCGTTGCTCGCGCAGATTTTGCTGCCTCGACCAATGAGATAACTAGACATATATTCTGAAAAGATCTGAACTGCGAGTACCGGGCTAAGTTTATGCTGGAAAATGTTTTCAGCTGGCGTGCTTCTTTGGACTGACTGCTGCAAAAAACGACTCAAGTTGCTTGAGGATATAGTCCGTCAACTGACTGGGAAAATTAAATTTAGAAAACCCTGCCGCTTAGACCTCAACATTAAACGTGTACTCTGCACTAAAACGCTCTCCTACAATATTATGGACCCTATAACAGCGACTTTTTTGTTGAACGCAGTTATTCGATTAGGCCTGGCTGTCTCACCTTGTTTACTTAATCACATGTGCACATGATATCATACTTATTAACTTACTTACCTGTCACGACTGCGATCATGCCTGATCTAGCTGGCCTCGATTATGTCACGGATTGTGCTCCTCCACGCATGACGATCCGCGGCAGCAGACCTGGACAGTTCAATCCATTCTCTTCGACAATGGCGGACGCTGAATACCGAAGGTCCAAGAACGCCTTCCATGTCCAGACTAACTGTGTCGAGCCAGGTTTTGGGCTGACCCCCTCTTCGGCGTCTCCAATTGGGTAGTGGAGTCGGTTCAAGGGCAGTAACACTGAACTCGTAAGGTGGGCAACGAAGAATGTGCCCGAACCATCTCAGTCGTCGTTCTTGGATGACTTGGGATATCCTTGCGATATTTTCGCAGCGATTGTTGACTGTTTCATTTGATACTTAGTCTATGGACTTCACTCGGAGAAGGGTCCTCAAGCAGTGTTGATCAAATGCCTCCAGTTTTCGCTCATCTTCTATGCGTGTAGCCCAGCATTCACAACCATAGAGAAGGACAGACCGGACAGACGCACGGTATATGCGAATCTTTGTGTTAATAGAAATGTCGCGTCGGGTCCACAGGCACTTTCTAAGGCTTGAGAAAACCCGGCGAGCAGTATCGATTCGGGAGACAATCTCATCATTGCTCTGTCCATTCGACAGCAACCTCGCCCCAAGGTATTTGAAACTGTCAACCTCTTCAAGTTGACAGCCATTAATCTCGAGTTACTTTTTCCCTGGCAGGGATGCAGCTTGAAAAATTTGGCTTTCCCCGCGTTTATGGAAAAGCTGACCAATTTAGCGACTTCATTCACCCGCGACACCATAGACTGTAGATCACCCAGGTTTTAGGCTAGTAAGGCGATATCATCTGCGTAAACGAGGTCATCCAGCCGGCGTCCGGGTGCAACATCAACACCATCCTCTTCCTTCGGCCTTCCCAATAATCCAGTCGATAGCGTAGTTGAACAGGATAGGCGACAAAATACAACCTTGTCGAACGCCAGACCGGATATCGAATGCTTGTGAAAGATTGTTATGGACCCAAAACTCGTGCATTGGTTGAGCTATAATAGGCCTTGATCATAGCGATAATTTTGATGGTAGGCCATCTAGTGCCATTATCCACCATAAGGATTCATGGAATCGAACGCGGCGACGAATTCGACAAAGCATATGGCTTTCGGTTGATGGTAACTATGGCGGGATTCAAGGATACGCCTTAATGTGAATATTTGGTCTACACATCCACGCCCAGCACGGAATCCGGCTTGGTTGGGCCTCGTCCTAAAGTCGCGCACAGCCTGAAACCGCCTGTGAAGGACAATAGCGAAGATTTTAGCAGCAACGTCGATAAGACATATGCCACGGTAGTTGAAGCATCTCGTTTTGTCTCCCTTCTTGTGGACAGGCATAAGGATGCCTGAGCCCGTCATCAGGAACAACCTCATCTTTCCACGCTTGTACAATCACTTCATGGAGCCAAGGCACCAGTATGTCACAAGACTTGTAGATTTCAGAGGATATACCGTCCTCTCTAGGTGCCTTATTGTTGCGCAACCTTCTTCTGGCATCAGTAACTTCTCCTTCAGAAGGGAGGTCGCATGAAACTGCATAAGCAAGAGAAGGAGGAGACTCCATTGCAGGTGATAAGAGGGTCCTGGGCTCGGTATCGAAATTGAGAAGGTTCTCGAAGTGCTCACGCCAGTGCTCCACCTTCGACGGGTTTTTAGCAATAAAGCTGCCATTCACGTCACGAATAGCGTCGTGCAGTGTAAAGCACCTACCACTAACTTGGCGGATAATTTGGTAGTTTTCGAGTGCCATCTTCTTTTGAGACCTGCTCCATCGAGGTCGCTATTTCAGCCAAATATTTCTTCCGGTCTTCCCTAGCCGATTTTGCCGTCATCTTTCGGAGTTGGCGGAAGGAAACATCGTTGTGGAACCTGGCTCGAGCCGTATAAGCAGACAACTGCAGGGTTCTTCCGCTGATCCAATCATTTCGGCGTCGCTGAGTAAACCCAAGGATTTTGTCAGCCGCCCCATAGACTAATGCCTTAAATGATGACCACTCACTACTGCCTTATCCGTTTGTTCGTGTAGTAAAATAGGACCGGATTTCCCTGTCCAGGGCCTCGGTAGTGCCGGGTTGCCGGATTTTGGCGACATCAAGACGTTTGGCACGTGAAATTTTGGGTACGGATAATAGTTGCATTTTCAGACGTGTACGGACGAGAACATGGTCAGACCCATAGGCCTTACCAGTCTCGGCACCACACATCGATCTGCTATCATGAACCCAGCTGCGGAACCGTGAACTGACTAGGATGTAGTCGATCTGACTGGCCGTATGACCGACTTTTGAATACCAGGTCAGCAGGTGTTTGTTGCGGTGCTGGAAGCCCGTGTTTGTGACAAACAGTCGGTTCTGAATAGCAAATTTTAGCAGTCTCTCACCCTTTTCACATCGAGAGCCAAGCCCAAAACGGCCAATAAGATGACTGTTAGTAGAGTCACCACGTCCAGTCCGGCCATTTCAGTCACCAGCATCAATTAACAGATCGCGGCACGGGAGTCTTTCAACTAACGTTTGCAGTTGCGAGTAAAACGTTTTTTTTGTTCTGTTCGGCAGCGAAAGTTGGTGCGTACATGGGGACGATAGCGATGTTTTTGAAGTGACCTTTCAGTCGCGTGTAGGCCATCCGTTCGTTGACTGGTTCCCAAGCAAGCAATGCACGGTTCGCTTGTTGTGAGAGGGCAATCGCCACACCATGTTTACCAGAAAAAAATCACGAGGACCACTGTGGTACAGGGTGAAGTGTGAGTTGGCTCCCTGGATCTTTATCTCCAGAGGGCCTGAGTTAGGTATTCGGACTTCTGACGGAGCGCTGCGCATCTACGTCGCTTCCATTCTTGAATTTTGCTGTCCTTTTCTTCGGTTTGATGAACGAATCTAGCCGTTCAAAAATTGAAAAATGTTCAAAGAAATTTCACCAAAAAAACTCCTATATCCGACTCTTTTTAACTACTTCCTACTCAACAAGATGCCAGCTAACGAAGCTAAAAATTTCTTTGGGTCAGGAGACTTGAAGCAGGCTTTTTGTCTCCTTTTTCGTCTTAATAATAGTTCAGCTCTCCCAAAGCTTTCTGTCATTACCCCCGTTAGTCTTCCTTATAACCTAAGAAATTCTGAACTAATTATACCTCCCCTGCATCCTCCACGTGTAAACGCTCTCTCTTCTTTGCTTCTAGGTATAGTTTTTCTTTGGAATAACTTGCCAATTGAAATAAGGTCGTTAACTAGTCTATCTGCATTCAAGCGAAGACTGCACATTTATCTTAACACTGATTCTATTAACCTTTTATTTTCCTCATCTTTTCCCAGTAGCTTTCCCCATGACTCGGAGAAAGGACCATCGGGAATTTGAGTAACCCTCTTGAAACTATATTTACGCTACCTGGAGACGCCCATGAACTATAATGTCTCCTTATATCACACGTCCTCCAAACGATGACGTCATTCGGACGTACAAATTCGGTGGTCCACAGTCTTAAATGCTGCGGTTTCTTTGGATACTAACCATCATCAGAATTCAATTCTGGATCCTATGATGCTGAGGACTTAAGTTCATTGACGCATTTTTCGTGAGATTCTGTTTCATACGCCTAAGTGATCAAGAACGAATCACCTCGACGTTTCATTATCTCATTCTGAAAATGCTACTGCAGTATTACCCTATTCTACCACCTGACTATTTTTCCTAAGCGGTTTTTTTCTCCTACCTTCTATTCGAAAAATGAAGGCCTATTGAACTCTGCCTCCATTTTCATGGTAGGAGATTTTTCACTGCCTATTTTTCTAGTTCACCATTAATTTTTAAAACATTGCTAACTGTTGACATAGCAGGACAATTTATGAATTTGTACATTTTATCTGCACACATTGTCATAACTTTATTTCGTTACTAATGTTTGCTTAGACAGTACCTTCCCAGTGCTAACCAAATATAAATTCTAAATTCTAAATTCTAAACCGTCATCGTTTCTCATAACAGGAATCGGGTTCCTGTTACGTGTGGTTTTTCTTACATAGCTGTAGAGTAATTTGGGATTGTGAACTGCTCTCTGGACAAATCCCTCTCGTAATCCCGTCGGCTTTGGAAGATCAAGCTTTTAAACTTTGTTCCTCTGAGTTTTGTATAGCTTGCAAGGGCTAAATTTTTCATTGGATCGGCAAAGATGTCTTCCAAAGCCTTCCTTTCCTGTTAATCTCTCTTTTTAGATCCCTTGTTAACCACTGTGGTCTGTTAGATATCCTAAATTGTGATGGCGGACAATGGCATTTTATTAGATTCAACAAATACTCCTTAAATAAATTCCAGTCCTCAGTGACATTCCCGGAGAAGAGAACATCCCAGTCTATTCGTGATGCCTCAGCTCTCATCTTTGCAAAAGTCTCCTTGCCTATAGATTGGGCCTGGTTTCATTTATTGCAGATGGCACGGAATATAAACCATACTCCCATGAAAGTACTGCGTGATCACTTCGACCAAGTGGAGGTAGGCAGTGTACCTCGTCTATACTGTCCGGGATATTTAGTGAAGACGAGATCTCAAACAACTAGCCTGTTGTCCTCCACGCGCTCTCGTTGGAACAAATACATGTTGGCGTGAAAAAGAGCTTCCAGGTAGTTGTCTTAAGCAGACGATGATCGAAGGAAAACTTTTGAGCTCTGTGCCTGCAGATCGTTCCATCGAATGCTGGGTGCATTGAAGTCACCCATGAGAACAACATCAGGTCGACTGAAAAGAAATCACGCCAAACTTGAAGTGCGGGCCAACTTCTTTTCCCAACGGGTGATTGACGAATGGAACAAACTGCCAGCCTCAGTTGTTCGGGCTGAAAGCGTTGAAATGTTTAAAAAGAAGACTTGATGCATTTTTGCTTGATGAACATATATTTAGTCGACAGCAATGATTGATATACTAAAAACGACTATCGCCATGTAACATTTGCTTGTTTTGCTAGCGTCTATCTGTAAATAGGGTTTTCAAAGACTCTGCCTATCTCCCTTATATATACTGAATTATACTGAATTACTGAATTAAGGGTTTCTTGTGCAGCTGCTGGGGCGTCGTCCCTGGAAGTGAACCAAAGAGAATTTTCAAAAATCTTATTACCCTTTTTGTGAAGAATACAGAGTGAAGCTTCAACCTTACTATATTTTTGTGTATTCTCATAGAATGTTCACGAAGACGAAGTGAAAGGAGTAATCGAAGCATGCTATGAACATTCATTCTTTTTTCTAGGCCATGCAGTATCTAGTAAACAAATCTAGAATCACCAGATCGTCACCTAAAATACAGAGGAAATAGTCCGATGGCGGATTACGACAATATCTCCACCGAACTCTGCAATAACAACCTCAGCCGGAGTAAGGTTAATTATTTTCGTTATCCGTAAATAATCTGCACAGATTGCTTCTTTTTCAATTCAATTCAATTCAATTTATTGAGGGGAAATAGGCGTGGGCCTTTAATTACCCTATTTGTAACGTAAAATTAAGTGCGGTATACAGAGAAACCGTGTGGGTTGCCAAAGGTACAAAAGGCGGTCATAAAAATTTGACAAGTGGTGCACGACTCTCGAGGGTTAAGATAAATGCCTCATCGCTCCAGGCTCGTTGCGGAACATAAAAACTGTCAAAGGTTCCTTTTTAAAAGCTTTCCAGCGATGGTGACATCACAACGTCTTCAGGGAGGGCATTCCATGGTTTAACCACTCTGACAGAGAAGGAGAACTTGCGCACATCCAGTCTCGCCTGCTGGACACGCAGTTTCAATGGGTGACCTCGGAGATGGGTCGTGGTGGCAAATTCAAAGAAGTCCGAGAATTCCAGGCAACAATCCAATCCCTTCACAATGCGGAATGTCTGCAGGGAGATCACCACGCATTTGCCTATAACTCAAAGGGAACAGATTAAGATTCATTAGGCGGGTGGGATATGGCAAAGGGAGCTTTGACTTCTAACCATTTTGGTGGCTTTCCTCTGGACTCTTTCGAGGCAGTTCTGATCTTGAACTGTCCAGGGTTTCCAGGCGTGCATAGCATATTCCAAATGTGGCCTAATGAATGTTCCAAAGGTCTTAGCAAAAAGATCTTCATCGAAATCCAAAAAGGCTCGTCTGATGGCATGCAACACCGAAATTGCCCTCTTCGCCACTTTCGAGCAGTGAGACGATGGTTTTAAGGTGGTGGTCATCAGCACACCAAAGGTCCTTTTGGGTTTCCACGTCTTTTAAAGGCTTCACCGTTGAGAAAAGTAACTTCTACTTTCGGCAGATCCAGACGAGGTTGCCTAAGCGAAGTATTGTACACTTATCGACGTTGAACCGCAAAAAGCCAATGATTCGACCACTCCTCCAACCGAGTTAGGTTGATCTGCAGTTTATCTTCGTCAGCAGGGCTCTGGATTACATTCCAGATTTTTAATGTCGTCGGCAAACATTGCTGCTTCACAGTCGAGATTCCTGACACAATCGTTCACGTATATTAAAAAAACAGTATTGGCCCTAGTACTGAACCCTGAGGAACCCCACTCTCGACCGCAGCAGACCTTGACCTCTCTTGGCCGATGCACACAACCTGGCGCCGACCCACGAGGAAGTTTTCGATCCACTTGAGGAGGTTACCTCTGATTCCAATTCTTTCTAGCTTGTAAAGCAGTCTCTCGTGCGGCACAATATCGAAGGCCTTTTGAAAGTCAATGAAGGCAATGTGAACCGCGTGTCTATCTTCAAGTGCTTGGGTCCACCTCTGGATCGAATACAGCAAATTCGTTGTGCATGATCTTCCTTTTCTGAACCCGTGTTGACAGCTTGATAACAAATTATGAGTCTCTTATCCTCCCTGGTGAAGAAAATACGCTAGCTTTTGTTGAGCGTATTTTCAGTGCCATTTTCAATGAGGAGGTTACACAATTCCTTACTTCCTACGGACGGAACCCTGGGAACAGTACATTTTATGGTTCCCCTATATATAAAACTGCATAACCTAACCACCTAAGATCCAGATTTCCAGCGCTGAAATGCTGACTCAAAGTCTGACAGACGTCAGCTATATGAGGCTTTCAAAAGATCCGGCTCATCTGGACCTATCAGGCAAAGTGAGCTGGTTACCAGTACTCACTAAGCTGAAAGATCTGAGTTACAAACGGGCCCGAGATTGAGTCGAAAACAGAATGTAGTCGTTAAAGGTGTCCCGGAGTCAGCTTCAATTATTCCAAAGGAGCGAGTTAAGCATGACTTGGAACTCCTTAAAATGTATGCAAAAACGCTGCTGACGGACGGTGAGTCCATTCATTTTCTCAAGGCATATAGAATAGGGGAAGGCTCTGTCTACACCCGATTCAAATCCTCGACCAAGACCTCTTAAAAATCATCTTGGAAAAACGAAGCGCAGGCACAGCTCCTGCTACAGAGAAAATCAACCCTGCAGGGGTCCGCATTCTGAAAGTGTTTTTTTCAACCGGAATATGGGTTGAAAGAGCGAATGAAAATGCGACAGCTAATAATAGAACTGAAAACACGAAAGACCAATGGCGAGGCAAATCTCAAAATAAGGGATGGACAGATAGTTCAAGTGAAAAGAGCATTTCTCTGGCCGAAGGCAGTCACCCTGACAGCCTAACTGTCCCGTTTCAGAAACCGAAAACGTGCCCGCTTAAACTAATCGTCCTCAATGTCAGATCTCTGTTTAATAAGATGCCTTTGCTCCAGACTCTGGTTTTCATCCACTGCCCGGACATTGTAATAGTCACAGAGACATGGGCAACACCCTGTGTATCCGACTCCGAACTCTCTATTCTAGGCTACGCTTACATTCGGAATGATCGACACGAGGGCCGTGGCGGAGGAAGCTGTATGTATGTTAGGCAACCACTTACATTTTTTCCATTGGACTATCGCCAATTTACCGCGGTAGAGGAGAGCTGTTGGCTCCGAGTAGCCCTAAAAGATAACTACTCTTTACCCACCCAATGCCAGCGAGGATTACGATCTTTGTCTCTCGCTGGCATTTCACGCTGCAGCTGACTTAAATCTGAAGTACTGCTTGATTGAAGGTGACTTCAATCTTCCTGAAGTTCACTGGTTTCCAACTTCCGGTCCTGCAAAGTTCGAAGACCTACTTGAGGCCATAGATATAGGCATGCGGGACCAGGTAGTTGATTTTCCCACCAAGGATCAAACATACTTGATCTTATTTTTTGTAGAGGTTGTCAGCCATCGTCAGTGTCACCTTTAGATCCACTTGGGAATTCTGATAATACTATAGTTCTTTCTACACTAGAACTAGAGGCTGCTGAAAACGTTTTTCCAAAAAAATATAGCTTTTTTTCCGTGATTTCAGATCAGCAAATATGAGGGAATTGCTAACACACTAAATTCCCACGACTGGACTAACTTATTTGTATGTTCGGATGTGAATGTTTGTACTGATACTTTTTACAAAGTTCTAGGTCCACTCATTTCTCGTTTGGTTCCCCGTAAGAAAATAATTAATGTCAAGGATGAAGTCTACCTCCCTTTATCATTCCGCCGTAGACTGCGTAGACTCTACCGTCGTTTTCATCTACAAAACGACACCTCCGTCCTGCCCTTGATCCAGAAAATCTTTGAAGAGGCTAAGAGGCTGTCTGACGAAAAAAGACAAGCCGATGAGGGTTACCTTTGCCGAAAAACCCTTCGTTAAATGTTGCGAAGCTCTTTTTCGCGCACAGTAAAAACGCAGAGAAAAACGCAGCACCCCGTACTTCGAGATGCCTTAGGAAACCCAATAGCTGACGCTAAGTTGACTGCTGATAGCTACAATGCTTTCTTGTCTAGAACGTTTAGTGAACATACCGTCGCACCCTTTCCTAACATCCGGGTTTTAACCGGTAACGTCCTCGAAACCATAACTTTTTACCCTCTGGGACGTGACCGTAGCCATTCGGCGTTTTTCGTCAATCTTACAGTCCAGGACCAGATGGCGTCCCGGTCCGCGTTCTAAAGGCGGATGCAAACGATATTTTTTTCCGTCCCTTCTGTATAAGATATTTAATCTTGCTCTTGAAAGTGAAACTTTCCCTATTTTTATGGAAGGAATCGCACATACTGCCTATTCCAAAACACGGCCGACCTACGTCATTTGACGACTTTAGACCAATAAATACACTACCAGCAGTCTCGAAGATCTTCGAGTCCTTGATCAAAGACAAGATGATGTGTCACCTAACAGAGAATAACCTACTTAAATGCGGCTCAGCATGGTTTTCTCGAAAAAAAGGTCTTGTGACACTTGCCAGCTCTCTTTCTTTGATCATGTGCTACAATCTAGAGACAGCGGTTTTGCAATTTACACCGTTTACTTCGATTTCACTAAGGCTTTTGATCGTGTTGACCATGATCTCCTACTGCTGAAACTTGCCTCCTTCGGCATAGGTAACAAGCTTCTGAACTTAATATTTTCCTATTTGAATGCTCGCGCACAACGGGTTAAAATTTCTGATGTTATCTCCAACCCCACGCATGTGAGGAGCGGAGTTATTCAGGGCAGCGTGCTCGGCCCGCTTCTATTTTGCCTCTTTGTCAACGATGTTCCTGATTGTTTTCAGTATGGTAGGCCCTTTATGTACGCTGAAGATTTAAAAGTTGCCTATCGATATAAACCGGTTGATCGCAACATCGTGCTTGAGCTCTTAAAAACGGATCTTCAGGCCTACGCTCAGTGGTGTCGCACATGGCGCCTCTCAATTTCTTGGCAAAAGTGCTCCGTTATGGTTATTGGCGACAACCATCAGCCCCACCTAAGCATAGACGGTCACGATCTAAACGTGCCCGGATCTAAACGTGCCCGATCTAAACGTGACCTTGCCTGTAAACTGGCAATAAATAAATAAAATAAAATAAAAAAGCACTGGACCGCCTGCAAAAGGGGGTCAAAAGGCGAAAGGTAAGCAGTACTCATTGCATGTGTTTGTGAACGTAGTTTAGTTATGCACTCATATTAACATAGTATTTACTCATAAGATTATACTTCTTTGTTTTAGAACTGGCCGGTGACCCAGGAACCTCGGGGTCGGCGCAATAAACTACAAAGAATCTTATTTGTATCCAATGCTTTTAAAAAATATTTTTTAACGCCTGCCATAGCCTTCCACACAATCTACATATATTTGTAATGGACACGTAGGGGTGCGCATTGCATTCGATCGGGCCGTAAAGAAAGTGTCATTGTGCCGAAAAATATTAAGAGCGCGAATTTTGAGCTCGATTCGAAGGTGAAAACGTGGACAATATGGCCCTTGATTTGCGCTCAAATTTCTATAATTGACTAAATCAAGGTGCATCAGTATTTCTAGATAAGATTGGTATTGTAAACAAGGTCTATTGACATTTACTAGCTTTGTTGCCCTACTTTACACTTTCCCAAAACATATCTTAGCATTTGTTAAGCGAGACCACCATGCATGTTTATCATATGTAGGTGAGAACTAAAGAAGGTGCATAAAACCTTCGAAAAGAGGTAACTGTCGAAATCTACAAACGTTCTTTCGCAAGCGCATGGTATTAAAAGAGAGCTTTTAAGGCCCTGGTGCATTGCAATGGTTGCTTTATCGTTTTCTGTATCTACATACCGTGACCCTCCTGCGAGGATTCCGTATGTAACTGCACATGTTTCAAGTAATCTATCCTCACTATGTCACCCGGGTGGCTGTTAATTTGCCGAAAATGGAAGATGACACGATTTTGCACATTTAAATCTAGCAGACATCGCTTACATCCGATCTGCAGTCCACGCCGATTATTATGAAGACTTTTTAGTCATTCGACCCATGGAATGACTTCCTAGAGTTTAATAATATTGGCAATCCTGATGTTATCAAGGTAAAGATATTGAAGACTGTCATAAAAATTAAGAATGTATAGTACTGCTACGAGACCAGAACCTTTGGGAAACACCACTCGTAAAATTCGGCCGTTACATATTATCCCCTACAATAAGCGCGATTTTTCGACCAGCCAGACATGTCCTTATCCAGTTAAGAAGCTGCCCCTTATGCCAATGACAATTAATTGATAAAGATGCGTTGATGCGAAACAGTAGATAAGGCTTTGATGAAACCGGTCTGCAGTATGTGTACTTTTTCTAAAGACCGAATCTGGCCCCTCAAAAATTCAACCGATTTTAGGGACGGAAGCATCCTCATCAAATCAGTGCCGGTTGTCAGTGGTGTACCTCAGGGCTATGTTCTTCGGCTGTTAATTTTCTGAATCCATGTCAGGGGCTGTATTAATGGATTGGAAAGCAAGTGAGCCGAGCTTGCAGACGACATCAAGATATGGCATCACTCAAATGCAGTCATGACGAAAATACTTTATAAGAAGGACTCAACCGCCTATTTGAGTGGTCTGATAAATGGTGATGAAGTTTAACTTTGAGAAATGTGTCCCATTGCAGATCAAAACGAAGAAGGCGAGTGCGATGGGTGAGTCTCACTAATACTTACTTGATGGAACGTGTCTGTCAACTGTATCCAAACAAGGGGATCAAGGAATAACCATTTTGTCTTACCCTAGAGCCCTCAACTCAAATTGTTAGGGCAGCTGAAAAGGCGAACAGGATTCTCTTTGCGATTAAAAGAAATTTCATAGACATAAATAAAAAAATATTTGGAAAGGCATGCGGGACATTTATTCGTTCATACCTGGAATATGGAGTTCAGGTGTGACGACCGTGGTTGAAAAAAGAAAACAAGCTACTGCAAAGGGCTAAATGGAGGGCAGCAAAGGTTGCTAAGGGTCTAAAGTCTTTATCATACAAATGTGGACTTGATGAGCTCAACCTTTTCCCTCTTGAGAACAAACAGATCCGAGCCGATTTCATGCATATAAACCGGCTCCTGAGGAATCGGGAATGTGCTCTACACTTAGAAAACCTCTTTTCATTGGTCAAAACAACTAACCTACGTAGGAATTCTTTCAAACTTCGAGGAACCTTATCCCATCTGGATGTTCATCACCACTCGTTTTCACAGCAAGTTGTCGGTGACTGGAACGGACACTCCAAGGAGGTTATAATAGCTGATACTACAGATGCAGTTAAATATAATTTGGATTTATATTAACTCGAAAAATACGTTCATCCCTACAGGAAAGCACTGCTATATAAAACCAAAGTTTTGCAAATACCTACAGATAACGGTGATATCTATTATTTAACATATGCGATCATCAATCCTTCACGAAGACTGTGATTAGTCCTACTGTAACAAAATAATATGCAGTGTTAATACGTTACTCCCTAATTTATAGTAGCATTCGTATTTTAACTCGAACATTTTATGTACCATTTTAAATAGGGTCTTCAAAGGTGATGTCCATTACCCTAAAATATAACGAACTGTACTTAGCTGTAAATTTTGAAGGATTTAATTTGCACCAGTAATTATCTTAGAAAATTTTTACGCATAGTTCATTGTTTTACAAGAAAGTCAATTCAAAATGACGGGCCTAAACCTAATTGCTGCGCACCGGAATCCTCCTCTATATAAAATAAATAAATTGATTGCTCTTCGTTGTGAAGGCAAACTCCCTGTTGCGTTGACAGCTCAAAAAAGAGGAAAGGGTCAAGGCCATATCTGCTTATACTTCGTTACACTTCATCGCATGAGTCCCATTCGACAAACGAGAATTATCTTGCTTAATATGAATGAGAACCCATCTTGCTTCTTCGTTAGGGTAGGCAACGGTTTTAGTGCGGGCTGTATCTTGACCCGTCTCAAACTCTGAATTTCCTGGGGATTCCACTGTAAACGCTGATTTAAAGAACATTTTACAGAAGTTATGCTACCTATGACCCTTGAGATAAGATGTTATCGGTGTTATTCTGGAGGCCTGTAATCTTGTCCCTGTGTTTTCTTTCACTGCGGACATCCCATTAAAGCTCTTGGAGCATACAATGATTTTTTTAGTCATAACTCAAACGAAATTATAGAAGGGCATATTTGCTAGCGCTATTAATTAAGCTGCTCTTTATATTCAGCGTAAAATTTGGGACCTTGAAGATGCAAATTATTTTTTTCAACAATGGTTGCTTTTTCCTTGTTTCTCACTATCAAAGAGACACATGAAGATGAAAAAATAGTGTTATTATTTTCATGGGACAGCAGATTTAAAGTGGACGCTCTAAAACCCTCGTAGATACTATCGGTGAACTTCAGAAACGCGCAAGCCTGAATTAAATGCGCCCATGCATCCAGTCCGAGTGTGATGGCATGAGGTATCGCACGTTATCGAAAGAGCATTTGAACATCTAAATGAAGAGTTTTAATGAGCGCTATGCAACTTTACTCGGTTGGATACGAACACTAAAATTATTTAAAAAGGATAATGTCAGTCGAAAAGGCCCTTAAAAGTGTAAACGCTGATCTATCCAGAAAGACTACTGTTCCTTGCTACTATTTTTTTTATATTACAGGAAGAAAAAAGGATAAGTGGATCTTCAAGATGCTTCAGTTTGTGGAGAGAGTCTGACGGTAAGGGTGAACTGGATGACCGACCCTGCCTTCCCTCGAAATGAAAGTTTTGTCAGTTGAGGACAATGGTGATGGTGGGTAGCCATTGTTTATGATCAACGCAATTTGTAAAATAACAGAATGACCATTAATTGGGCTGGTAGTGCCTTGCTGTACATTTTATTAATCGGGAAAAGCGAATAATTATGCTGAACACAATATTGGATAATTTTTTAGTTTCCAACGAATATAAATACATCGGTCACGTAAGTTCGGTCCAATATTGTGAACCAGTTTAGCCTATCTCAAATATGTCATAGATAGTTCAACAACAATGGTAAATATGAGTACTTTAAACTCTGCAATCTCTCATAAGACACGACCAAGCTTTTAAAATAACACATCGACTCCCCAAACTCCACCTGCATGACAAAGGGGTAAGCCAACACACTCTAAACTCTCAAAACTCGAAGCACCTAACGGAAATCAAACCAGTTACCTTGACTGAAAAACCTCCCAAAAAGTAACCCCATGTGATTAAAATTACCATCTGGCTAATCCTCACCCGCAAAATGAGGCATAACCTCTACACCCAACCCATGCACTCTATAATATGCACTCAACCCATACACTTTTACCCATACACTCTAAGCCCACCATATACGTGACCCATACACTCTTACCCATACACTCTTACCCATACACTCATATCTTATTGACATTAATAAACATGGTAGAGTTCATAAAACGCTCTCCTTTGCTAAACTCTTTGAAACATTAATTGCAAAAATATATTACGGATTTTTGCATAAGTAATTAAATTCTCAAATCCTCCCAATATGGCTTATACCGGGCCACTCCTGTGAAACCTGCCATATGGCTTTTCTAAATCTACATACCTCTCTTCGCAATGGTAATCTTTCTGCAAGAGTTTTATATTTTGATCTTAGTAAGGTATTCAAAAAGTGTCCCATAGACGACTTCTAGCTAAACTAGAGGCTATAGGACTTCGAATTCCCCTTACTGACATTATTAGATCATACCTATCTGATCGAAAACAACACATTTTGGTGGGGTCCTCATACTCAAGTGCTACCCCGATTGTAAGTGGTGTCCTTCAAGGTACCGTGTTAAGTCCTTTGCTGTTCTTACTTAACATAAATGATATTTCATCAAAAGTTAAACATTCTCAATTTCATATTCATGCTGATGGCCTCAACTGCGTGTACGCTTTCTCTAACGCTACGGCCGAACGATGCCTAGAACAAATTCATTTGGACTTAGACGCTCTTTTGGACTGGAGCTCCACATGGCTAATGGAGTTCTCACATTCTAAGTGTCAATACATGTGTTTTCGGCGCACAAGCCTGTCGAAATATGTGATTTGTGAAGGTTGCCCTATGACTGAATGCTCCTCCATCAATAAATTAGATCTTTCGCCTCACACCGATAGAATAACGACCAAAGCTGCTCAGATTTGTGGCTTTATTTCTTATAATTTATACCTTCCTGAAATTGAATTAAGAGTTTATCGTATGTTTATGCTTCCAGTTCTTGCATTTAACTGTCCTTTCTTCAGCGTAATGAACGAATCTAGCCATTGAAAAATGGAAAATGTCCAAAGACATTCCACAAAAATCTCCTATATCCGACTCTTTCAAATACTTCCTACTCAACTAGGTGCCAGCTGACGAAGCTTAAATTTCTTTGGGTCAGGAGACAGGAACCAGGCTTTTGTCCCCTTTTTCGACTTTATAGTAGTTAAATCTCCCCAAGCTTTCTAAAATTACCCCCGTTAATATTCCTTATAACCTAAGAAATTCTGCACTAAATATCTATCCTCCTGCATCCTTCACATCTAAATGCTCTCTATTCGCTGTTTCTAGGTATAGATTTCTTTGAAATAACTTGCCAATTGAAATAAGGGTGTTAACTAGTCTATCTGCATTCAAGCAGAGACTGCGGATTAACCTTAAAACTGATTCTGTTAAACTTTTATTTTCCTCTTCTTTTCTGAGCAGCTTTCTCCATGACTCGGGGAACAGACCATCATGAATTGAAGGGACCTTCTTAAAACTGTTTTGCTCTACTTCGAGCCACATTATAACACCAGTAATTCAACCGATAAAAGTCATTTTGAGGTACACAGTCAATAATGCTCCCGTTTCTTTGAATACTTACCATCACCAGAATTAAATTCTGGATCCTGAGATGCTGAGGCCTCAAGTTTCACTGACATCTTTTTGCGAGACATTCTCTCATGCGCCTTAATGATCAAGAACGAACCATGTCAACGTTTCATTATCGCATTCTGAAATGTTACTGTGGTATTAGCCTACTCTACTGCCTAACCTTATTTTTCAAAGCAGTTTTTCTCCTGCCCTCTTTTCGAAAATAAAGGCCTATTGAACTCTGCCTCCATTTTGAAGGTAGGAGTTTTTCTCTGCCTATTTTCTAGTTTGCAATTAATTTTTAAAAATGGCTAAATATTGCCCTAGCAGGACAAGTTTTGCCTACATTATTTAATATTTTTACATTTTATCTGCACACATTGCAATAATTTTATTTCTAGTGAAAATGATAATATTTGCAGTGGTTTTTGCTTAATTTCGACTCTAGAATTACAGATGACTTCTCGGAGTTGAATATGGAGCCTAAGAGGGAGCCAGATGACTTTAGGAGTCCTCTATGTAATTTCAAAAAAACTCGAACTGATACCGGTCAATAGCAATGGTGTTAATTTTTAATGCATGTCTAGAAAATGCATCTGAGCGGGTTGCTCACTGTGGATTTTGAGCTGGAATAAAATATTCTGTCACATTACTGTGATTTCTGATGCACCAACACCAAGCGGTAGCGAAATATGGACTCGCATTGGTGCAATCCCATTTAAACACGAAAACAGGAAATTTCAGTTGCACAATGGAAAATGAAGCCGGAATCGGAAATGTATACCTTTCCCATGTACGTACATAGGCTTGTATTTCCTGTAATGTTCGAAATATTCAACTTGCCTAATAGCTCAGTATATCTGTATATAAACTTGATATGACGACTGCAAATCTTACTGCTTATAAAACGCAATTTTATCTCAGATCACCTTAGATTTCATGTTTCTACATAATGATACTCGGCTCAGTTTATTCAGACACATATACTGTGCTCTGTAGCGCCGTTGGTACCCACGCCATGTACGAGGTCACGCGAGAACAGTCCTCGAGCTGCAGGACCGAATGCACACAGCCTCTTGTACAACCAAGCCAATCACAGGCATTACAAACTGCTATTTGCCGATCAAATGATCAAGTGGCCAGGCGTAATAACCAAGCGAGAAGGGTGAATATGAGAACCGACTAAGTCTGCTTCGGGTATATAGCGATTTGGCGCGATGGAGGAAGAAGTAAGGGCAGTACCGTCTAAAAGACGCTATAGGTCAACACGCACAGAATCGAGATTCTTGCGAGCATAAAATATTGTAGAATCGTAAATTAATGGGAGACTATGATAAGCTTATTGCTAGTGTAAAGATATAAGGAGACGATATTAAATAGGGTGCAATACAAGCGTAATCGAATATAACAAGTATACGTTAAAAGAGGGGCAATTTGTATATAATCGAATAAAAGGAGGGTACGTTAAAAAAGGGTAAATGCGTACGTAAAAGAATGCTAAAAATACACGTTAAGAGAGGGATTTATCGAGACGGCGGTTTGAGCACGAGACGGTTGGACGGGGCGGGCTAAATTCTCAAAAAGTGTCCCCAAAGAGGGAAAGTCGATTAAAACAAAAACGGTTCAAGTTTTGGTCAGTTGCACAGGGTCTCACTCTCACTCACACTCGCATCACGCTAGCGGTCACACGCGCGCACATGCACAGTACTTGCTGCATGTCGGTGCCTCTGAGTTTCTGTGCAAATGCACCACTCATGTTGGTCATACCCTCCCCTTCCTTTACGGAAGAGGGCGTGATGATTGTTGGGCTCTGAGTAAAAAGACAGCTTAGTTCCCTACAGATTACTAAACACTAAATAAGTTTCAGTGATATTGCGAAGCGAAAGCTAAAAAGGACGCACATATACTTTTTTTGTAGAATGAGGCAAGAATACGACCATTTATCAACACAACATTTACTATTATAGTGTAGAATATTTTTGTAACACAAGAGGCGCGGGGATGTAGCTCAGTGGTAGAGCGCTCGCTTCGCATGCGAGAGGCCCCGGGTTCGATCCCCGGCATCTCCACTGCTGTCGAGCTTGTTTTGGCATTAAAGAAATAAACACTGAAGTTTACTGCGACCACAAAATCCTGCTCCCTGATAAGGTCGGTATTTTTCTAAAGATTCAAAAGACGACTTGGTGAGCGTACGCGCTGCATTCGATAACTTCTCTTCAGGCCAGTACAGTTATAGGGAATCGCTGGTGCATCTATTCAACGCAAGCTAGGCTGGATGATGCAACAATTTTAAAAGTTCGATTTCCTAACTCAAAGCGAACTTTAATACAGGGATGGACGACTAGAGTATTATGTGGCACGCTAAAACATTCCGGAAGATGAACACGAGGAGACATGACAAATATTATTGATCGCGTGTTTCAGCCTGTACACCATGTAGGGTGCAGGTTTGGCGTCAGGTGTGTTGCTCTTTCGTCAATTCCTTTGACGACAGGTTGTGTATCAGTATGTCGTTTCTGGATGACGCTGGATTAGACAGCTTGCGGAATTTTTTCTCCAGTGCTGCGTCGAGTGTCGCTTTCAGTTCGTGGGCTAGTTCAGTCAACCTCTGCTGAAGCAGTTCCGTACCTTTCTCACCCATGAACTCGCATCATCTGATCTTCCCTTGGTAAATCCTCTGACGTTATTTGCGCAGCCTCGCGTGGCAATCTTGAAGGAGTACACGCATAATTCGTCTTCCGTGTTGAAATACTGCTCGGCTCACCAGCTCCGTGTAAACCGGAGGGTTGAACGAAACACATTTCGGCAACACGTTATTGTAGAGACGCCTGTGCAGAAACCAAATCTGCTCTGTTTGAATGGCGGTAAACCATGACTCGAGCAGCTCGCGGCTCAAACGCTTGTCACCCCTAGCGAGAACTTCGGCTTCATCAAACTTAAATGTGTGGACGGGTGCCGTAGACTTGGGAACTGGCGTCGCATATCCTTCTTCACGACTTCTTCCTGGAAATACCTCTTCGCTTCTATACACAATACCGCTTAATGGTATAGTGAATGTGGCTGGCTGCCTCCGCAACGGACCACACGGTAGAGGCACTGGATTTACACGGGACGCCAGATCAGCACACGGCAGACGTTGCTGGGGATGCACACCCATAACACATGCCTCAAATGCGACAAGGGCTATGATGGAACTCCTAGGCGCCAGTTCAAGCCGCGCTGGGGCCCTGCGACTGATCTCGCCTCCAGTCTTCTTGACTGCGTCTTGACACCGCATGCAGATGGGTGAGAGAGAAGAGAATTTGGTTGATGCTTCAAAAGTCTACTATCACTATAAACTGCAATACGCGAAAGTCACAGCCCTTTCGCCCAACCTGTTTGGGGGCACACAGTAGAAATCGTTCGAAATGACGATCAAACGATCGTACGCGACTGGACCGGATGTTATGGCACGCAGATCAGTTGTACTCGTCAACCCATTTACGGTAGCATGCAGGGCTGCTCAAGGGCCATCTGCCGGTGATATCGAAAGAAATTCTTACAATAAGCATCGCTATTCACGGCCCGAGGACAGTCAACTTTAAATCGCGCACATAACAGTGAGTGAAGTAGGAGCTACTCAGGATGAGATACATTAATGGGGTCATCTAAATCCATCCTGGAGTCCAGTAATACCGGTTAGGGAAGAAAAGCCTATCCCATCCAGGCATCGCACGCCCTTTTTCCTACTCCACAGGGACGCACTTAGGTGTAAACCTAAATGGCTCTCAGATCTCAGATTGCCATTTGAAGTTTCAACCTGTTTCCTTCTCTTCAGGGAGATAAGTCGATGAAATCGGACGCTCCGTATGAAGGAATCATCGTTAATAGCCCACACGAGCCGGAGAGGATTCTGGGTAAATTAGTAAAAAAGGAACGTTTGTGTAACGTTCGCTTCCTTACAAGCCACACATGCTATCCTGTCCATTTTGCACGTCAACTTAAGCAAGAAAAGGTTTTTGAAGTGGCAATAATTCTGCATGATCATGAAGCTTGGTTCGAATTTGTTGCTAAAGCCTCGGAAATCACAGACACAGCCAACTAACAATTAGTTAAATATATCTTACTACTTCCTATAAAAGGTAGTACTTTTTAATCTTAACAAATGGTTAAAAAACATCCCGAGGGGGTTGTTTCACCTCGAGCTTTTAACCGCACTGAATTCCCTCGTGCTTCCAGGCCCACGCCATTTCCGGAGAAATGTCTAGAGTGGAATTTGCAAGGAAACCAGACGAACACCTGCGGCAGATCCAAATAGAGCTACAAGATTTTACAGAGCAGGTCTATTTAAGGCTCAATTTAAAATTGTGTTCTACTTGAGGATGGATGTTAAATTTTAGTTTGTCTCTATAGGTCTCACTGAAAAATGACCACTGAACGTCCTTCTAATAAAGTTTTAGGTTACCTTTCATTGTTTTGAACTGGTCATAATGGTTGTGTTTACGAGCCTTTATTAACAGTATTTTATCGAAATTTTGGTTGTTATTCTCATTTGCAAAATGTTTTATTTAAGTAAACGTACTAAAGCTTTCGAAAAATAACCTTATACTAAAGTAAAATATGTGCAAAGTCACGAAACCTGACCAAACTATTTGCCTATGCTTCCAAACGGCAAAATTTCCGAAATTTATTTGCAGTACTGATTGGTTTTGAATCTTGTCTCTGGTTAGCTCCTACATTGTGAATTTTTAGCCTTTAGTTGAACCCATTTCGAACGTCCAATATAAATTACACAAGTGCAGGGAATCAATAGTTTAAG
The DNA here is from genome assembly GCA_017591395.1 of Schistocephalus solidus. Classification (NCBI taxonomy): domain Eukaryota; kingdom Metazoa; phylum Platyhelminthes; class Cestoda; order Diphyllobothriidea; family Diphyllobothriidae; genus Schistocephalus; species Schistocephalus solidus. The sequence goes on along the minus strand of WEDG01006761.1, from coordinate 41,870 downwards.
GGTATGAAGTTTTCCTAAGTCTTCTGCGGTTGTAAACATTGTGATAACTTTCTGTGAATTAAAAAATACTCCCAGTTCAAAAACCCTTAGACTAAATTAGATTTTAAGACTAAAACATCATCAGAAGGCGAAAATTTCCAAAATTGACATCAATTTCCTACTTTATACGCATCCTTTTGGAAGTATGAAAAGTAGTTCATAGTAGCATATAAAAACAAAGGAATTGTCCCAGCGATCGCATCTTCTTCTTCTCAATTACTTCCTGGGATTCGCATTTTCGCTTTTATTGGGAATTTATTCGGATGGGACGTACTCCAATCGGCCCGACGATGGGAAACATTCGCCCTTCGAGAGGCCTCTACTTATGCGCAGATTCTGTTTCTGAATAGGCGCGTCTCGACCATAAAGTTTTGCCAAAATGTGTTTGATACAAATTCTCGGTAAATAAAGAGCTGACGGGACGCGCATTATTCCTAACTCTTGTCCTCCCAGTGCATTTTCGCTTCTATGGGCATACTGGTTGTATATACGAGCTTTTATTAAATTGTCTAACACCTGAATTATTGTTATTCTGGGTGGCCTAAAAATTAATTAATCAGATATTAGCTGTCAGGGAATAACCTTCCAGTAACGTATAGCGTGATTTCTCATAAATCGACCAAAAAGGTAAGTTTTCCAAGTTTAATTGGAGTCCTGATTGGCCTTGAAAATCATATCCTCTTAATTTTTAAATGGTGACATTTCAGCCCTTAGTTGCAAACATTTCCTGTTTTTATAGAAATTACAATGAAGCAGGGAATCTACAGTTGAATGCTTTGAAGCTTATTAATTAATCTTCTGCTCTTGCAGAAAGACAACAATTTTCCTGTAATTTAAAAATTGTCATAGGTCAGCAATATTTGATAGATACGACATCAGAAGAAAATTAAATAACCCACGGATTAGCATTACAAGTTAATTTCATAAACATCCTTTCAAAAAGTCGAAAAAATATTGCAAGGAAGCATATGAAACCAATGAAAAAATATACGCTACGCAGGAAGTAGAGTAGCATCAGTGGCTTGAAGTGTATTCACCTGAAAGCCAAAGCTAAATTAAATTGAGATTCGTATCGTGATAATAGGTGCTTGAAGTGGACGACTAACAATTTTAAGGTTTGAGGACACCATTTTTATGTTCTACTCACAAGTTTCGGTTCAATGTGATCTCACAGATTCTAAGATCAAACAAGGAAAGGTACCAAGAGTAAAACTTTTCCAATATTCGTCCAAGTCAAACAGTGTGTGCATTTTGCTCCTAAGAAAGCCTCCAAGAGTTCTAGGAATTAGCGGTGCATTTTTATGAAAACGACTAATCAGAGCCTCGTCTATTCTTTCAACTAACTTAGCTGTCAATGCAACTGGAAGATTTATGTCCTTATTTCCAAATGAACAGTTTGCGGCAAAAGATATCAAGCTTAAGAGTATACCAAAAAAAGTTATAAATGACTTAAGTGTCGCAATTTGCCAACATTTATCGCCATCGGACATTGCTGTCTGGAAAGAAATTTGTGTTTTTTTTATATCCAATCAAAGTAGTTTGGTAATCATTTTATTCTGCTTAAAAGTGAAGGTACAGCCGTTTTCTACTTTTTACCCATTGTGTCGTAGGTTTGTTACCAATTTGTTCCTTTTTCAAGTTCCACGCATTTGTGGTGAACATGCTCGTTGCGTTAAAAGTAATGTGCCCTTTGGGTCAGATTGTTTCTGGCGGAAATATTCGAGCCCAATGCGATTATTTAAATGGAAGCAGAAAGAAACTTTTCACGAGAAACCCCAACTGAGAAAAAGTGCTACTTGTACCTACTTAAAGAAGCATTTTCAAAGACTGAAATAGTTTTTGGTTTAATTGATTTCCTGACACAATATTAGTTTCATTCATGCAAGCTGCACAGCCTCTGAACGTTTCTTTTGTCTGAATAATTAAGGTGGCATTGCGCTAGATTTCCCCATGTTCTACCCATAACACTCGTACTAACCCTGACTCCAACTTACCTGTAACCTGGACCCTAACCTTAACCTTAACACCTTTTATTGGTTAGCCAGGTGTTTCACATCGATTTCTCTGTACGAATTCAAATCCCCTGTATTCTCTCATTCGTTATTTTTGTTAGTCAGTGACTGGATGCAGCCGAGTTCAATAAAGCCTGCTCTACTCGCTTGATTCAACTTCATACCGGTGGACAATTCTTAAAATATGTTGACAAAGCATCCAAAGCACGCTGGTGCTGACGGGTACCAGCTGTTTGCCATTGTGGGTGTGGGCGATAAAAGCGCCATATGCGCGATGGTGTGCGGACGTGGGAAATTATGACATTACCTCTCTTTTAGTAACATCAAATGCACACCGTCGGGTAGGTCCATGCCTGGCCGTTTGCGAGGGAAGGATGCTGGGTGATACCTAAACAGTTAACGTGTTCACAGTGCCGCAGTTACCTTACTAACAGCAGTTAATGAAACAGAGCGTCAGCGCGAGATGCAGTTCGGATCGCAAGTGTGGATGAAATTTTAACTTTAACTTCTTGAGGTATGCAGCAGTTCAGTGGAAAAGGACATTTAACCCCCGGTCCGCTGTGGAGGCCGGTAGCACTTTGATCAAACTGTGCCATCCTCTTCAGTTAACTGGATGCAAAGTGACCGAGTTGCACAAGCATTTCAGACTACACTGCAACAGAAACACAATTAAACCTTCCTGGTGCTTAAACGGCGGGGCTGAGATAAGTACCAACTGACAGGACATGTTGGACTTTGAGTTCTGATGGTTTCCATGATTGCTGCTGCTGCAGACACACCATCAATTATAATAGGTAACTTTGCGCGAAATTCACCATGTTTTATGAGAGCATTGGGGCTGCCCGTGAAGATTGACAGTTCAATTGACATTAAAAGGCTGAAATTACAGGCTTCCGGTGAGGGGAAACCGTAAGTGACCAGTCTTGCAGGCGCAATTATGAAATTTTGGGTATTCGCGTTTCACAAATTTGTATTAGGCAACGCTGTTGATTACATCATTTCAACTGTGACATTCACGGCGCGGGATTTTCTTGAAAAAAAATAAAAAAATCTCGATATGTGTACTTGAGGACATTTCCTGCATCTCCACAAAACCAAATGACGCTCTCATTGGACCAATTTATATCGCTGGACGTCAAGAAAACATGTGTCTTTGCCGCACACGTTCCTTCTACACTTCTTTAAGGAAAATTAAACTGTTTTTGATTGGTTTGATTATTGCATTCGTCGGTAGTCATTCATGTTTACGCTCCTTAGACACCCACACTGTTTTTCATCCTTTCCGTTCTCCTCATCATTGTCATAATCACCATCATTCTCATCCTCTTCCTCATAATAATAACCATTATTGTCACTAAAAAAAGAATTATCACCTGTAAAATCACTTTTCTAGCCATTTATATACGGTTGAACAACTTGTACACCATCCCTTCAATCTCATTTCATGAAATTTCCTAAGCCAACACCGCGTTTGTATGGAAGCATGCTTTTCCGATGAGGTTGAACACTTGCGCTGCTTTTCGATGGCGACAAAACTGCAATAACACTTCTATGAGTAGAAAGCTGAATTTATCTCTTCGAAGAATGTTTACATGAATGAACATCACCCAAAAATTCTAAGCTAGTGCAGCTTACTATACCAGGAGCTATTGTAATTTTTATTGCAGCTTCCAAACGTTGTTGTATGCAGTTTATCCAGAAACAAGTGCTACATGTGCTTATGTGCGCACGACAAGGCAGATAGATGCCCGGAAACATAGCATGCGAAATACTACGCGATAGGAAGGTAGGGTTTCACACGAGAGGTCATGACGCCATCTCAAGCATTCGTCAGGCGAGGTAATACTGGTTTAAAAGACCTCCTTTTCTTCAAACAAAATTGAAAAAGACCCAATTTCTTACAGAGGGTTTTTAAACATTTTTCCTATTTAAAATAAAAGTGCATTTATACAAACATAAAAATATATCCAAAAGATGCTTATGGATTACACTGTGATTATACTCCCCGGTGAAATTTACTTTGTTGGTTGGAAAGATGTCCAGTCAAAAGTTGTCATACCATGATGTTTAGGTTGAGTTGGGATTAGGTTGCACAGAATTACGTTTGATAACCGCAGCGCCAATAACTTTCCATTTAACTACTGATTCATAGAGGCTCATTACCTTTGACGCCTACCGTAAAGGAACAGGTTAGGGCCACCGTAACCGGTCAATAGAATTCGTTTTAAACGCCTGACTTAAACTCCAGTTAGTCAGGGCCACGCACACGACTATAAAATAGGCGTACGAGCAAGTGGCCCGATATGCAACATAGCATATGTTAGCCATCAATATGCGTCTGTCCTTAGGGGTTACCTGACTCTTTGTACTTTTAAATGCAAAATTAGGCAGTAGATCTATGGACAGATACGTCTTGCATTTTTGCCGTACCTTTTGCCCAGCTGGCGTTAAAGTAGATGCAAGGGAGGAAACATTCGAGAAAATTTCGTTGGTGATCACACTGCCGAGTTAAGCTAGAGGTGACCGACCAAGCAGCATTCGCGAACGAAATTTTTCCGTTCAGATTACTGCAACTTCCAGATCTTAAAATACCCACCACTGACACAAATAAATCAGACGTCAGTTGCCTTTGTCATTCGTGCGGGCAAACAAAATCAGTGTTGGTAGAGGATTTTGGCAGATTTTGAATAATTCATTTGACCCACTTGTGAAAAACTCGGCGGCCTCGGTGGGATTCGAACCCACGCCAGCAAGGGGAAGGCTTTAGTACAGCCAACGCTCTAGCCAACTGAGCTACGGTTCTTAGAGACATGTTCTGTTCTGCAGATATATAATGAATATTTTTTTCGAAACCTTGACCGCAAGTAGCTACAACTAACTTATTGTAAACAATTGTTTCTTTAAACCAATAAAAAAAGGCGGTTCATGGTAAAACCGAAAGACACTTTTTGCTTATATAGAGTATTAAAAATTCAGAACAATTTACTCATAAATACATTTCATGGTAAAGAAGTTCTTTGGGAAACAATAAGCATCTTTGTAAAGTAAACTGTCGACGTTGGTTCCCCAGGTCGTCGTCAGACTTGTGGCTAGTGTGCAAAAAAGTTAAAATTTAAAACCTGCCCGAAAAATCGATATTGCTGAACCGTTCCTGCCAATAGCTGTCATTGTGGGTGGATATCTCATCCGGAATGGCCACCACCTTTTCCACATTTCCTTGAGATTGTTGTACACGGCATCGAATTCGATGCGCCGATTAATAAACGAGTCATCAGAGGGAATGGCGCCTAAGAATTCCCGGCCTCTCTTCGATAGGCAGAAACAAACAATGCACGTTTTGTGCCATGCAAATTTGTGCCCAGTTTCTAGTCTACGCATGACAACTTGAGACAGATGGCCTCAATTATTTACAGACAACTGATGTTGTTGTAGGCGTGCAGAGACCAATTTTCCTGTTTTGCCGCAATACCTCACATCGCAACTGTTACACGGGATTTTGTAAACGACTGCTTTTTTATCTTATTAGTCAAACCTTTCGAAGTGTAGTTGTTGGTTTGTGCACCACGTAAATTTGGTGCTTCAGCAGGTGTCTTTCAATATGTTCAGATAAGTTCTTAATGGATGAAAGTGTTCGCCAGTTTTTTTTCCTATGGGCGCTTGATCAGAACAATCTAGCTCCTTATGATTTCCTTTTAATTCCTAATGCCTCATGCATCCATGTACAAAATCGCTAGGGTAACCTTTGCTGGAAAACAGTTTCAAAGGATAACTAAGTGCAATTCGGTAAAGTTTGCTGGTAGAAAAATGGGTTTTTGCTCGATTGCTGAGGGTGTTGACAGTGCGTCGTTTGTGAACGACAGGGTGGTTGCTCTCATAATCTAGGATATCATCCGAATGAGCTTCTTTGCGGTAAACTGATGTTTGAAAGGTTCGGTAAGTCTTTTGCTATACGAAGACGTGAAGAAAAGGCAGCTGGTTATCATTTTTTCCGAGTGTTAATGTGATTCCAAGTATCTTTGAGTTAATAATACTGTGTAGTGTTTCCAGTTAGTCCCTTTTGACGACGACAAACGTGTCATCAACGAAGCGTACCCAAAACTGGGGGTTAACCAGTGGTAGGGTAATAGCTACTAATTTTTGCATCGTTACTTACTCTAGGAAGCCAGAGATGGGTGACCCGATAGGGGCTCCCTTTCGCTGTTAATAGAACTCAATGCAAATGAAAAATTAATTCAAGCGAGGCAGATGTACGAACATCTATTTCAGGATGCTGGAGTAATTCTTCTGCATATTGACTTGCCAAATCTAATGGTATGTATGTGAAGAGAGAAACAACCTCAAAAGATATCTGTATTTAATACGCTACAATGTTGAGTCTTCGCAATTTGTCCAGAAACCCTAGAGAATTGTCAATTGATGCTTCAAAATTCTTTTTCAATGAGCTTAATTTTCAGAAAATCCACTTATAAATCTTATAATTGGATGCACCGATTAACGATACTATCGGTCACAGTGGCAACTATCGTTTGGTAACCTTAGGTAGCTCATAGATAATAGCTATGGTCAGTTCTGTTTGTCTCAAGGATTTGGCAACATCTTCTGATATTTGCTTATTTCCAGTAATAAGTTTAGGTACTTTTTTAATCGATGAATTATGTTTTTTGGTGGGATCTGCGTCAAAAAGTTAATAGGTTGACCTATTTTGTAACAATGATGGCATCTTTTTATCGTAGTCTGCTTTGTTCAAAATAGCTGTTGAACCTCCTGTGGTCGCAGGAAGGATTACGATGCTTTTGTCTGCTTTAAGAGATTTTAGGGCTTTTATTTCTTCGTTTGATAGTACTGAAAATGGATTTCGGCTCTTTAAAGCACGCACACTGTTACTTGGAATTATGAAACGTTCATCTTCTATAAGAGTTTTCGCACCAAAGTTTGCAAAAAATTATGGGTATTTCGAGTCCGAAAGATTGCATTTTAATCACTTCGAAATTATATATTATTCGGTTTTTGCAAGTATTCGTGAGGGCAGATTTATTACATTTTTTGAGCCATTCGGATTTGAGTAAGATTGTTCGGAAATGGCCATCCATTTCTTGTCTAAAATTCCTCTCTTCTTTTGTTGTTCGAAGTTGGAGACACAGGAAATGATCTCATTTAGAGTTTCAAAAAGTGTGAAGAAAGTTAATCTCGGCAGAACTGCATGTTTTGCAACTTAAAAGCTTAGAATTTCTGAGGTCTATAAAGAGCATTGGAAATTCATGCGCCAAGCATGCTTTGACTATAAAAAGACGCAATCCGATATCCTTTAGGGAGTTTTCATTCCCACACGAGTTCTATCAACAGCAAAAGGGAGCCCCTATCGGGTCACCCATGTCTGGCTTCCTAGAGGAAGTAACGATGCAAAAATTAGAAGCTACTGCCCTACCACTGGTTACCCCCCAGTTTATGGGTACGCTACATTGATAACACGTTTTTGGTCGTTAAAAGGGACTAACTGGAAACACTACACAGTATTATTAACTCAAAGATACTTGGAATCACATTGAGACTCGGTAAAAATGACAACCAGCTGCCTTTTCTTCACGTCTTCGTATAGCGAAAGACGGACCGAACCTTTCAAACATCAGTTTACCGCAAAGAAGCTCATTCGGATGATATCCTAGATTATGAGAGCAACCACCCTATCGTTCACAAACGACGCACTGTCAACACCCTCAGCAATCAAGCAAAAACCCCTTTTTCTTCCAGCAAACTTTACCGAATTGCACTTAGTTATCCTTTGAAACTGTTTTCCAGCAACGGTTACCCTAGCGATTTTGTACATGGATGCATGAGGCATCAGGAATTAAAAGGAAATCATAAGGAACAAGATTGTTCTGATCATTAGATAAAAAAGCAGTCGTTTATAAAATCCCGTGTAACAGTTACGATGTGGTGTATTGCGGCGAAACAGGAAAATTGGTCTCTGCACGTCTACACGAACATCAGTTTTCTGTAAATAAACGAGACCATCTGTCTCAAGTTGCCATGCGTACACTAGAAACTGGGCAAAAGTTGTGTAGGACAAAACGTGCATTGTGTGTTGGATAACCCTTGAACCTAAATAAACATGCTCCTTGACCTTAAATTATAGGCTAGTTGAACGTATAACGTAAAGATTCAAAGAAAAGTTGAGAAAACGAGCTTCAGAGTAGTCATCAACACGCCGCTTAGACGATCACCGAATTGGAAGATTATCGTTGTCTTCCCAATGAGCTGCAATGTCGGTAAGTTGGCCTAAAAAGAGAATCCACTGGTTCAGAACATCACTTTATTTGTATGCATAGATATCCCACTAGTGTATGTGCTTGTAGAATGCCTTTGACGAAAGATTTCACTTATGTATTAGCCAGTTGGTGTGCTCGGATATACTAGTGGTGAATTCATGGAGGCCAATAGTAAGTAGGGCTACATTTCGCACACTAAACAGCACGCCCCTCACTAAGATAAGTAGGACATTTCTGAATCTTTCATGAGGCGCTGTCAGTCATGAACTGCTGACTGCCAACTGACGTGGTAAGTGGCTGGTTCTCTGGACTATGGCTCAGGCAGCATTGCATATTTCTTACCTTCATTTGTGCGGCGCTTTTGCCCACGCAAGATCCAAACGGCTTTACTTAAGTATAGTATATTGTGAGGGAAACAAATCGTGTGTGGCCCGCGTAGACGCGATTCCAGTATCATTGACTTTTTATTGCCAGTGGAGCAAGGTGTGTGAGGAAGGAGAGGGTGAGGCAGATTTTGCGCATGTCTGTCTCACTCTAAACATCCACACGTGAAGTGTGCCAATAGTTAACATTCAAATTTGCTACAGTCAAAATGTAGTACATTTTCTTCTTTCTGAAGATGATGAATTCCACTACTCATCTAGACTTTCCATATAAGGTGCAAGGGTTATCCTCAAAGTCGACCGAAGGGAATTGCATTCAAAGGACGCCAACATGGCGTGAATTAACTATGATGCGATTGTGAACTTGTGCTGCAGGTCAGTCGGCAGTTAAACCCCTCGGGTTTGACGTTGTCAACTGAGTGTACTAAAGCATGGTGGGTGCAGAGATGAGAAATTTCACTTAAATTAATTCAGATTGATTCTAGACTTGCACCACCTCTACCATACTCTCTCTTCCCTCACCCACCAGTGTCGGGACAGAGTCATGCAGTTGGGAGACGTGATCGGACCCAGGTTGCCGGTTGCTTATTATAGTTGCCATCCCCAATAACGCCTTTCGAGTCCTGATTTGCCTCGGATTTGGTCCACCGCATCTACCACCTGATCTGTTTTAGGGAAAGTTCATGCTTGTCACACTCATGTGTGATTTCAACTTTTTATTTCCTCAAAATTAACTTTTAACTTTCGAACAGGTCCGTTTGTTCAAGCCTTTATAGACGAAGACCGAAATTTGATGCGCATTTTTGGGCTAAAGTTGATCAGCCAAAGGGGAATAACCACTTGTCAATATAACGCGGTTATTCCACCGTGGCTGATGCACTTTGACCCAAATATCTATATCAAATTCCGGTCTGTGCCTATAGACCCTTGAATAAACTGATCTGCTCCAATTTAGAAATTAATTTCCAAGGAAATTAAAATTCTGAAATTTCAAAACCAAAAAGCCCATAGGGGATGCTGGGGAGCCCGCTGATGAGCTGTACTCGCAGATTTGCCATGCAGCGGCAGAATATCGGCGAAAACACGTGTCTGGGCTTTTATATAGCACTTGTGCTGCCAGTATTGTGAATGATTTTTTTAAAAATCATGTAATACCTTTCTAACAAAAGCATATTTTATAAGTTTAGTTAATGCTTTGTGAAATCAAGCACAGCCCATCTTTGCTTGTCTGCACATTGCACGCGGTCCTTGAAAATATCAATTTTCTCTCATGGTCAGTTAAAGCGAAATGTCGGCTCTAGCATAGTTAACTTGCAAGGCCTTTTTAATTTTAAAACAAAAGCCAAAACGCACCAGTTGTTTATCTACAGGTGACTTCGGCTAGCTTACTTTTTGCAATTACCAAATGTTCGCAAGCACAGACTTAGAACTGTCATGAGATTACCGAATGGCCATTTCTGTCTTAGCAGCCATAAACTGCCAGATGTAGCCAACATCAAGGGTAAAAAATCGGAGGCTTAACCCCGCGAACGGTTGGCTGAACGTCCAAACACATCAAGACTAGGTCACGGGCTCGTTGTCCTGCGCTTTTAAATTGGAACAAACGAGTCTCGTAACCGATCGGTGAGGGCTCGTCGTTGATTGTAACTGGTACTGCTGTCATCTCTGACAGTTTGAAGTGAAATTAATGCAAAACTTTAAGAAAATAGTTCTGCTATGGTAAGCTTAACCAGAACTGCGAAGGTCGCATTGTGCCTTTTTGAATTTTATAGAAAAAATGATTTTTGAGGGTGAGCACTCGTTGGGCTTTTGAGACTCAATGTAGCACTCATTCATCTGATAAATGTCAGAGAGCGCAGAGAGTGTTAGAAGTAAGTCGTTTAAAGCAGTCAAGTGTTGCAGTAAAGTGTTGTAATTGCATTTGTTTCAATATTAAACTACTTGAAACCGAGGAAATGCTTGTGTAAATTGTATGGCCTAGAGGGAACGTTACATGTTCCCTTCTGAAATCTTGATAAATTGGTGACTGCGATTTCTGTGTAACTTTTGTATTCTTAAACCCTGCCATCAGGATAAGCGTCCAACAGCTGACTTGATAAAAAATTGGCTTAAAATGATCAGCGATCCACTGGATCAGCTTTTAAGCATCGGCGTTTAAGCCTGGAAGTGCAGTCTAGAATAAAAGCATAACCTTCGCATTCTAAGACCACAATTTCAGTAGTAGATCAACAGTAAATTATTTGGCATATCACGAATATTACGTGGCTATCCGACTGAATCAGTATCAGTATATTTGAGGGAGATGTAGGTGAGTAACCTTTGAATTCCCAATTTGTACATGCGAGTTGTGGTATCAAAAAATGGTATCTCGATATGTTGGCGAGGCCAACATTGTTGAAAAAGAGCAGACAGTAAAAAAAACTCCCGGTGATATTAAGGAGAAAAAAACTGTCGCCCTTGGGGGGCCGGGGGGGGGGGGGTCCAACGGGGGGCATTTCGGAGGTCACATGAATCAGCCAGATTCTCCCTTGCTGATTACAGAGTCCGTTGAGGGATTTCAAAGGCGGAAATATATGCCCAGATCATCCTCGGTCCATTGCGGTTCGAACCAAGGGAGAACGTTCATTCACCTCATGGATGACGGCCGCCAGGTCCAGCTGATGCCAACACTCACGGTGTCACCAAGGTGTGCAAATAATTAAGCAGCGAAGACCTCGACGACCCCAGAAGGGGAATTATGGGAGAGTGCAAGACCTCAAACGCAAATAAAAACATAAACAAATGTTACTTACATATAGCTAGTAGTATCACAAATACCTTATTTGCTGACGTCACTCTTGCAGCTTTCAGTTCGTGTTGTAGCTTGCACCATTATATCGATCTAACTTTCGCTTAAAAACCTCCAAGGAGTCCGAGATAGCAACATCTAGAGGAAGACTATTCCAAGCTTCGACTACTCTTTTGGAGAAGAAGTACTTCCGAGTGTCTAGCCTTGCTACAGTCATACGTAATTTGAGAGGATGACCTCTCAAGTTCGTTGTTGTGGTTACCTCGAAGAAATCACCTGGGACGAGACAACAGTCCTGGACGCGTTGTATGCGGAATGTTAGTATCAGGTCCCCCCCGAAGCTGTCTATAGCGCAAGGGAAAGAGATTAAGATTCGACAGCCGTGTTTCATAAGGCTGTGAGCTATGTCCAAGGCCAAGTTTTGTTGCTCACCTTTGGACCTTTTAGAGTATGTTGATGTCTTTCACCACGCAGGGTCTCCAAGCTTGGATAGCGGACTCCAACTGTGGCCGCACGAATGTTCCGAAGACTTTAGCGAAGCAGTCGGTAGTGAAGGCTGCGAAAGCTCGTTTAACGAGGCATAGAATCGACATGGCTGACCTCGGTACCTTTGCGCAATGTAGGAAGGGTTTAAGCGAGGGCGTGATCCAGACTCCCAGGTCCTTTTGGGCATCCAATTCTTTCAATGGAATGCCATTCAGACTGTAAACCGTTAGGTTCGAAGGATTGCTTTTCCCGACTCGTATGATGTTGCACTTGCTATCATTAAACGGCAATAGCCAGTCATTTGACCATGTCGGGAAACGATGTAAGTTAGCCTGCAAGTTCTCTTCGTCAGCCGCAGTTTGAATGACGCGCCTAAGTTTGAGATCATCGGCAAACATGGCAATATCGCAGTCCAGTTCGTTGGTACAATCGTTGATGTAGACAATGAACAAAAAAGGGCCGAGAACAGAGCCTTGGGGAACACCACTCTCAACCTCAACCTTGGTCGACTGTTTGTCGCTGATATGGACAGTTTGTGAGCGGCCAGTTAAGAAGTTTTCTATCCATGTCAGAAGTCTACCTCTGACGCCTATGCGGTTGAGTTTATAAAGAAGACGGTGGTGCGGCACGCTATCAAAAGCCTTTTGAAGTCGATATAGACTGCGTGCACCGTTTTTCCTCTATCGACCGCTTCAGTCCAACGTTCTTAACGGTAGAGCAAATTTGTGACGCAGGATCTACCTCTACGGAAACCGTGCTGGATCGCGGATAGCAGATTGTTATGTTCTAGGAACTGCATTAGTTGTTGCTTAATTCTATTTTCCATGATTTTGCAGCTAAACTGAAGTTAGGCTGACCGTTCGATAACTGTTTGCAGAGACCCGGCTTCCACCCTTATAAAGCGGCGTAATCCATGCAGATTTCCAGTCAGCTGGTAGACTTCCGGTCTGGAAGGATGTTTGGAAAAGCGTAGAGTGGTTTTGCCAACTCTCGCTAACTCTTTCAACAGCTTGGCAGGTACTTCATCGGGACTCGGACACTTGGATTCCTTTAACCCTAAAAGTTCCTTAAGGACAGTAGTCTCGGTGAAATGAAAAGTCTCGACTATTTTATCCACTTCGAAGTCATTGGTAGGGTAATCGTTACTCGTTTCCTTTGTGAAAACCGACTGGAAAAATTCCGAAAGATTATCAGCCTTCGCACCGTCTTTCATAAGGTCTATGCCCTCGGCGGTCCTCAGTAGGGGTATCGGATCCTTGTTCCATGTATTCTGCCTAAGGTAACCGTAAAACAGTTTTCGGGTTCACGGTGGCCCGGTTCAGCCGGTCCACTTCGAAAGCCTGTCTTGTTCTAACAATAAGGCCCTTGACCCGATTTCTCTGCATTTTGTACGCATTTAGAGATGCAGGAGCTCCGTCCGTAAGCAATTTTTTCCACAATCTCCGCTTTTTCAAGTTTAAAGGTTGACATTTATTTATACCCACGATAAATACAGAGAAGCTGATGGATTTCAAGTCACATTTTCATAATAAATCAAGCAACGAGCCTAAACTGCTCTGTTCGGAATGCCTTACCTGCAGGCTGTTCGTTAATTTCGGCGGATATTAAAAGGGGCAGCACGCAAATAAGGGGAACGCTGAGAGACGCACTGCTGAGCCAACTCGCATATCCCAGCGACATCAACGTCTATGCATTTAACGCCTATCCGTTCTAGAAGCATGGTGAAACACCTAACAGTAATATGCTGATCATTAATGCCTTTCATCGGTTAACAGAAGTTAAAGATAACTTTCACTGAAATTGTTTTGCGACCTGCGACCTTTTTTCTTGAGAGCAAGTCCCCTATAAAGTTTGGAGGCTGCGAGCAAAAACAAATTTCGCAATGTGAGTTAAAATGAACAGACATTTAATTTTCGTTGTGCTTGAAAGATGGCGATTCTAGCTTTCTTTCTGGAAAACGGTATTGAAATGTTACTTTGGCCTGACTATTGCTAGCTTGTGAATATCACGCCCTTAGTCCACAGCAGCTGGTGCATGGCTGCTCATATTTTGTTGGCAACCGAGCCTACAAATGCCAAAAATCGGTAAAATAGAGTCAGTACTTTTAGCTGGAAGAATGGTGAAGTCTTTTCAAATTAACTGACAGCGAAATTGTTGTAGCCAGTCTGTTCAACACCAGAGCAGGTCTCAGAAACGCATGTGAAAAAATGTAGGCATGTTTTGTGACAAACGCAAACCATTTCTTAAAAATACTTTGCAGGCTTAGAACACGAGATCATTAGCCGACTCCTTCGTGTTGTTACTACAACTCAGTACTTGCTCTAGCACGTCCAAATTATATTTAAAGACCGTTTGTCTTCGACATAAAATAGACAAGAGGGCGTTTAAATCACACAGCAGTCTACTCGCTTACCCCAGTTCCATTGTCAAAAGGCAATTGAAAGATTTAATGCAACTACATTGTTGGCTTGATTCAGTAGGGAACTTATAAGCGGTTCCATGCACGCAAAGGGTAGGAGAGAGCTGGAATGATCTCCCCCAGTCAGTCGTGGAGGCGACATCCCTTCAGCTGTTCAAGAAATGCTTGGATGACTATAAGTGTCCGCTGTTTTCCCTCGACATTCTGAACCTCAGCTAACAGCCCCGTGAACTATCAAACCATAATACTACTCACATTTTGCGCGTAATCTGTTTATAGGGATAATTTTGATGCACATATCCCGCAGTATCCAACGCGCATTTACACAATAGGGTTTGCAAAGGCATTGCCTATTATCCTTACCAAATAATCTGAAAACATTTGCAACTAAAATTCTTTAACTATGACGGAGTTTGGTCTGAATAAATCATAAATTTCAGCCAACACTTTAAAGCGCACTTAAAAACGCATTCTTATAAGTGAAAGCAAGGCTCCTCCGATAAAAGCCATGGCATGCTTGCTATCAAGTTTTGTTTACTTAATTTCATGGAGGTGCGTGTGATTTTTAGTGCAGAGTTAGCGTTGAAGGGTGCATATGGTACAAAGGTGTGATTTCCTGAACTTTCAAATGTCCCTTGTAAAATTGGACTGGCCTGAACCGTTCGGTCTTCCTTAGAGACATTGCTCACCATCTGCCCTCCTCTAAATGGGTACAATTCCTAGCACTTGAGATTGGATTAGGTTATCATGATATGAAAATTACGCAGTACCTACCGAATGCAATGTTAAGATAGGTTTCAGAAGAACGGGGCCGGGATCAGGCGTTCTGGCGGACAAAGTTGAGCTGCCCATCCACATATGCTACCGAACTCCACTCAGGGAAGTACTGCTGGAATAGAGCAGTAGCACGTTAGGTCTGGAGCTACGGTCGTGTCATCGACCTCATTTAGTATAGAACACGCAGTATGTTCTAATGTCAAACCTAAGTCGATATTATTAGAGATGGGCACAGCTGCATACTAATATGAGAAAAGGCCCTACCTCACGCCAACTAGACTTCACTCACCCGAACATCACATCGATCACTCTTTCTGTAAAGCCACTCTAAGAGGGTGCCCGTGGACAGTGTTATTCCGCCAGTTGGCAACCCAAACGATGGTTCCGTGACAGCCCAAAATCAGGCTAAATGATCGCATGCGATAGGGCCTTGCACTCTTTTCAGCTAACTGCCCCGTGAACTATCAGACTAAAATACTACTCATATCTTGAAAGTAACCTGTTTATAGGGATAATTTTGATATACATATCGCAGCTCGGATCGGATGAAGCCCACGTGCGCCCAGTGATTCCGAAATGCAGATGAAAACACAATCACGATCGAAAGTCGGAACTGCTAGTGAAAAAATGAACTCCATTTATCATCAGTCTACACCGTAAACCAAAACTTATTGAAGCTAAGACTGCCTCCACGCCAGTGATCCGATGACGCAGAACTCCACCCTCTAAGTCCACGCCTAATTAATTACGATCAGACGGGTAGATTCACGTGATGGACGTTTTTATTCATAAGGATGGCTGAAAATTTTGTCACACCCATTTTAACTTTTACTTGGAGCCCGAGAATCTGAATTCAAATGATGGACCTTACTTATCTAGATTCAAGAAATAGTGCTCTGAATGGGAAGGTCTAGGAATGTTCGGTGTTTGAGTATCTCTTTGGTAACTTTGATAGAGAATCTAGAGCACCTAAATATTTTGATTTAACCCTATACGTTACTGAACAGCTATCCATGCTTCGTCACGAAAACAGTAAATGTACATAACGATGTGCATTTTTAGAGGGAATGACTATGTGTACCTATAAACTGTACTTTAAAATGCGTCTTTTTAGTGTATTAAAAAAGCAGGCACTGTAAATGTGACTTCTCCTTTATATTTTTAATAGACCCCACGTCCTATCTTAGAATCTGATAACAATCATTTTCGTTTTGCCATGATTCAGGTGGTATACGTATCCGTTTCTTAATGCTGAATTTTCACTGGTTTTTAACAAAAAAGGCTTCAAAAAGGATTATTATGTCTTCAAGCATGAAATGTTTTTAGTTAGGCGTATTGTAAAATTCATAGCTTCTTATTTCCCGTTGGTATTATATTTTAAATATTTTGGATTTTGTTCGAAAGCTGTGTTACACATATTTCCTCTTTCTAAATCACTTGCGCCTTAAGAAACCTAAAATAATCAGTCTTTTCTTATTCTTGTTTAAAGAAAAAAATTCGGAAATGACTTTAATTATTAAATGCGATTTCGTAGTTGGCAATAGAGCATTGCAAACGGTTCGAAATATTAAGGTGTATACTTTTCTAATATAACTGCATAACAGCCGAAAGTAAATTGGTTTGCAAATCTTGTTCTGAAAAGTTTGACCGCAGGGATGAGTCATGTTGCAGGCCAGAATCAAAGATGGATAAAAACAAACGGAGAATGACCTTTTACTCAAATACACCTCAAGCCACACAAGAAGTATCTCCGATCTTTACTGTTAGCGGGCAACCAATATAAACTCACCTGATTGAAGTTGGTAAAGTGAAACGTTTGGATATGCGGGTTCCTAAAGAACTGAATACAAAACATAAACAGCAAGGTTTAACGATTTTAATGATGTTGCTTTCTCATTACATAAAGTATTAATTCTTGAATCGAATTGTAACGTGTGATGTAAAATGGATTTGCGACGATGACCGTAAACTTTCGGCACAGTAGGTAGACAATGACTGGCTATCAAAACACAGCCCAAAGGGCAGTATTCATCGAAAGAAACTGATGGTGATTGCATGGCGGTCTGGTGCGGGTGTTAAAAATTATAATTTCAGAAAAGCTGGTCTATCTATCACGGCAGGCGTAGAGTGTGCGTAGCTGGACCAAATGATCGGTCAAACGATCGACTACTATTCCACTGCTCCATAACACACCGCACAAATTACAGGGGCAAAGCTGCAGGTAAGCACTTTACTTTCGACGTTGCCGTAAAACAGGGTTTCGAGGAGTTCAGTGACTCTGGATTGCCAGACTGTTACAAAACAGGACTGAACAAGCAGCCACCGAAATGGCAAATGTGTATTTAGAGTGCGGTTGCAAAATTTGATAAATAAAAGTATTCCTTATTCTTATAAACCATGAAAAATCTGTTTATTCCAAAAATTGCGTATTTGATGAACCAATACATATATGCAAAGTGAATGCTGATTTGTCTTTTATCTGCTGAGGTAGACAACAACTAACTCTGAAGGGGATTAAAATGAGGAAGCACGGTGAGCAGTTTGTCTACAAGTTAGCAATGAGTGGCCTGTAACATACGTAAAACCACTCTCCAGCTAAACAAAAACAAAAGAGACTGATATGGCCATTTCTGGCTTATTAGCCGCCATCAGCCAGCCATACCCAACACCAGGTGGTGCACAACCAAAAGTTTTAATCCACGACCTGTTTTTTGAAAGTGCAGTGCTCTAACCTTTGAACAAAGCGCTCGCTTTTAACTCGTAGTTCAACCGGTGGTGATGAGCATCCGTAAAAATAAAACATATCTTATAGAAAATTAAGTACAAAATTGTCTCACGGGCAACTTTTGACACCTTTTCTGGGGAGATGGGATGCTCAAATGCATTGAAAAAAAACAATAAAACACTTAGCTCTCTTAATTTGAACGGTTCTGAACACATTCCAGTGCCAACTAAAAATGATGATTGACTTCAAGTTATTTTTAAATACTCCTAATGACTTATGCATAACCGACTGCCGACTTCTGTTAATTTGAAAAGTTTTAGAACACCACAATAGCTCAGAGTCTTTTGAACAACCGTTTGTCCAATTAGTTTAAGCATGGGAATTTTCGGCGGCACGGCCGCGTGGGAAAAGGCACAACCCTGAACGAGCTACTGTCCAAGTCGTTATGGTTATACGTTCTTCACTAAGTCCATTATCGTCATGATATATGGTTCCCAGCTGGTGAGGCCTGACATCAAGTACTGACGCTATTGCCCACTCTGTCTGACCGGTTCCCACGAATGGTCTGTTTGAAGTCTCAGCGGCCCTATGTACAGCAAAAGTTAAAAGTACAACCTTTATCGGGCAGATTATTATTTGAACAAATGCAAACAGAATCCAGCAGACTGTTTCTGTCGTAATCCCAGACAGCAGCAGGAAAATCAGTCGCGTCTGCAGTAATCGCTGACAAAGGCAGTTTCAAATTCCTCTCTCTTGTTGAAGCATTGAGCACAACAAACACAGGGGCACCTATATGATCCCTTTTGGTGTATTCATTCACCACTTTTATCGCAATCCGAGGCTACATACCAGAAATTTGAAGTGAAATGGCGGCATGTCTAGTTCTGGTTTCCCAGCCATTGTCCAGGAGCGATTGTCAGTTTCTGTCTGTTTGCTCACATAGACATGAACTATAAACGCTCAATTTCAACGCAAAGGGACAATGAATGCTGCCATTCTGCAATAAATGTTTCTGGCAACACACTGCTCTCTTGGCCCCAACTGGGATCCTGCAAGTATAGCGCATATTCCGACCCGCAATTAAACCAACTTGACACGTGCGTTTTAAAATTCTATCTCTGATCCTCTGCATTACCTGACGTATAGTAGAGTTCAATGGTAAAAATACCCACCATTGGACACAATAGAGTAACAGTTGTAGGCAAAAACTTGTGAAAAAACTAAGTGACTACACAAAGAAGCCGGACTCGCGGTCAGAGTTCAAGTGAAACCTAGAAGAACGATGCATAGAAAGCAAAGAATCGCTGGGAGCACGTATAAAACTGATATGATAATAACCACTGCCAAATATTTTTCGGTGATTGATAATACTTCGTAACCAGCAACTGACGGAATGAAAAATATATCCTATTCTGCAATGCGGGTATTGTAAGCTGAAATATCAATGAATAATAGAAAACCTCTGTGCTTACTTGTTAAGTTCGCCTTTAAGGACACCCAACAGACAATAATGCCTTGGAGAACTTAAATATACATTGCGTATATTGAAAATATTAAGAAAGTGTTTTTTCAAAGGGTTGGGTTTTTTTTTTACATTTTACGAAAATTTATAAACTTTAAAAGTTTCCAACACTCAATTGTCAGAAACTTTCCAGACTTTTGCTTTTATAATGATTGCTCACCTAGCCGAAAATTTATACTTACCCTATATCAAAAGAATAACAAGTTTCCTTACACCGTCTCATGCACGTCTGAGCAACAGCTGCTTTTTTAAATCGCAAATTGCAAGTAAGTGGGAACCCGTTGTCCGCAAATAGTTAAACCAAGCACGTTGAGGATGAAGTGAACTTTTATAAACAGCCATTCGGTTAATCATGCATCAAAATAATATATTATAAATATCGCTTATACATCTGGCCGTGCTCAACATTTCATTACGGGTTAAGGTAGCATATACATTACCTCTACCATATTCCGATTAATAATCATCCTAGGTCAACGAACAAAAGATCAATAAAACTCACTTATTCAGAAATGGGGGTAAGATAACGTCTGTGGTAACATCTCACAGCCTCGTTTACGAAAATATTAACGAAAAACTGTGAAACGACATCTCATACTCTATATAACAATCTCCAATATTACCGAAGCAATTTTTTTACAGAGACTTTCAATTTTACAGAATCGTACATGTATTAGAATTTCAAATTCAACGGGAAAAAATATTTTGCTGGGGTTATCCTCTTTTCAAATATCTGCACTGTGCGAAATGAAAGACAAGCATTTAGTCCATATTAACGTGCAATTCTGAGCTCTGATCGAGCTTTTATTCGTAAAGTGCAAGAAAATTGGGACCATTTGTCCACTGGGGGGCAAACCAAATCAGTTGATCTGGAAGTAGCTTTGAAAAAACAGTCAAGGGTTTAATCAAGCATAAACATAATATAATATAAAAAATAGACAATCTAAGGGAATAGGCTTCTCGCCTGCAGTACATCTGACCTCGCGCAAAATTAAAAAAACGATAAATATTATCAAGTCATAAACCCTTTGCCCTCATCAATCAGGTAATCCTAACTGGAAAATTAATTCTAACCTTGATTTTAACTCCCATAAGAAACCGGATAGATTTAAGGAAAATAGGTATGCAACGTGCAAGCTAACCTTCTAGCTAAGATACTTATCTAGAATATTGGGTTTTTGAAACTTGATGAAATAATCAAGTCGAGAATTCAACTTGCGATCCCAAACCCAACCCAGCTGCTTTAAATGACGGCAACTGAACAGATTGTTGTCAGTTGTTCAAGCATTAAATCACATAGTATTGGTTCAGGATGAAAAAATACCTAAACATTAACTACATCCCCAATGGTCGGCAAGTGGTATCCCCCTATAAATTGAAATTAATCCCCGCCACACTACCATGACTATAAACATTCACCAGAACCTACTGATCAGAAATAAATTCCCGCCTATTTTCTACTGCAAAAGCTAGGTTTCACCATGGCCATAGAGTGTTTTCCCAAGTGAATCAAACAAAAGCTGGGTCTGTTAGATGCCATTTGTATTTTCTACGGGCCAACACTCTGGTTTCACTTTTTCTCCAAGATCATGATCCCGAATTCACGACTGAACTTTTTCTCCTCCATGAGAAATAAATGTGTAACAACAATAGACAGATTCTCAGAAAAACACAGTGCATTTGATCAATAACTTGCACTTTTCAGCTTTTTATTCCTTCTCTCTGTTCATGTTAGTACACTTACTGTGCGCCTAACGAAACAGTAATCGCCATAGCTTGCAGGTTCTACATTTGAATTTCCGAGTAGCGCTCCTATTTAATACATCGAAATGGAATTTAAGTAGTATTTAAAAGCCATATTTGAGCTACAGTCTACAGTACCTATTGGCTTCTAAAGGAAAACATTTGTTTGCTAGATACAGAAATGACAATCTTGAGGCCTTCTATCAGGTGGATGAGCCCCAAAGAGGTTGAACCAAATGGTCTGAGACAATTGAGGCGCGGCAAAAATCTTTTAGAGTTTCTTCGATCGACAGTTGTGATTTCATGCATGCTTGAGGAGCCGAGCACACTTTACAAACCAAAGCGAGCGATTGGTTTGTAGTGTGTGGTTATAGCGTCCTAAAATGTGATACCATCGATTGACGCACTCGGTAGTGCAAGTTTTTTTCAAATCATTCAATTCAACTTTGAAAATTAAAGTCCTCGCTTCTTCCATTAACTGCGTTGCTTAAACTTTATATGGAAGCATTACTTTCCCGGAATAAGGCAAAGGCAACGAAATAAGCAGAATTTAATGACGAAATGACATTTCATGACCTCTTATTCAACTGCATACGATCATTGCCTATTAATAATTCAATATAAACTATCCAATTATACATCGACCTTGAGAGATGAAGCGTGATAGGTAAACAAAGCATAAACTGTGGGTCTGATACATGCCGGTGCACATGGTGAGAGGGAAAAGGATGGAGAAAAACATATCTAAGTGAACCAGTTCAGATTTCAGTCAAAACGTGTCAAGCGTGATAAACTCTGCAACGCGCGGGATAACAGTCAGTCATGCGGGGGGAGGGGGAATCGGATTGACCCCACCACAACCCTCCGAAGCGAAGCCCTACGCCCCACCCTAAAAAATATCGACCGTCTCACCCTTTCGAAAATAGAGAAATGTGAATATTCACTATGAAAATTGCGCTGCCAATTAGACCCGTCAAAAGATGTGATGGATTCAGCGAGCCCGATATACTGGTTATTGCTCGTTGTGTCCATTGTGATAAAGTGACGACTTCGATGCACGATTGAACGAACGTACGCCGCTTCCAAGTTGTTGCTGATACTCACCACCACGGCTTTTCCAGTTAGACTAGCCAAAGACATCCTGTCTATTCACGCCACATCAAATTGTATTTATGATTTTACATGCAGTTGCAGATGCAAATACGTTGGGCCTACGCAAAGGCAGAAGCCAACTCGGTCAGCTGAACACATGGCTGCTAAGGGCGGAAAATAAGATACACAGGAGTTCAATTACAAATCACCTGGTGGACACTGGCCATATGGTGGACGCAATCGTTACATTTAGAGTCGTATTTCGCGTGACGACTGTGCGTCCCCTGCGCTACACAGAGACATGGGGACGAAAACCAGAATTCTTTAAGCACCTGGATCATGTAATCAACCTCACACTGCCGTGGTACGGACTGATAACAGTCGAAGTCCCATGCCCGTACCCCTCTACTCGACCATCCTCTCACCTTCCGCATGACGGACTCCTATCCTGCGCGTTGCAGTGTTACTCACACTTGACACATTTTGACTGAAATCCGAACGGGTTTGCTTAGATATGTTTTTCTCCCCCCAATTTGCCCTCTTACCATATGCACCGACATGTAGCAGACCCACCGTTTATGCATTGTTTACCTAGGACGCTTTATCCCTCTAGATCGATGCCTAATTGGAAAGTTTATCGGGAATTATTCATAGGCAATGACCGCATGCAGCTGAATAAGGGGTCGTGAAATTTCATGACGTCTTTAATTTCGTTATTTCGTCGTGTTTGCGTTGTTCAAAAATTTATCAATGCACGCTGAAGTAAACAACAATTTCAAACAGTAAAACTGGACATCAAGCCTGCTGATAAGTCGAGCAGTTGCCCTTGAACTGGACAACCAGAAGTTAAGGTTTCCAAACAAACTTGAATTTAATAGTTTTGGACGTGACAGGCTGCAAAAATAGGTCTGCAAACAGATGCTTTACAAGAACTTTTGGATTGAGAAGGAAGATGTTATCACGGAAAGACGTTTACTCACCTGATGTTTCCGAGTCCCATTGGAATCCGTCATCAGACACAGTCCTATGCAAAAGTAACACATGCGTAGTTGACGCTGTATTCATAAGATTAACCTGAACTAGAGCCACACACCAACCTTATTTGCCAGCTTCCACTTTCAGCGATCACAGCTGCCTCTTCTCAACAACTTCTTGGAGCCCTCCTTTCTCCTATATCGGAAAAAGGAAACATCTTTGGCTGAGTGGTGTTTGTGAAGCCAAGATATACTTCAACTTTGCGGGAGAAAACTGTCAGCAGATCAAGGAAACTCCAGTGGGTGCCGCAATCTTTGCTGGAAAAGATTGAACAACCTGACTGACAAAGACAAGGAAAACTGGAAACTCCAGTTCTGGCTCATTAGCCACCCTCAGTCAGCCCACCCAACCGAAGGTGCTGTGGTAACCAAAGCTCGAACTCGAAAACCACTGATCCACGAGCTCAGTGTTTTCCTCGTCTCTCGTCACCATTGGGTAAACGACAGCTTGATATGGCAGTTTTTAATTTCCTTAGAAAGTAATCTCTTACATGGAGCAAATCGATTTATTATAGGGTTTATGGGCACAGACCGAAAGTCGGCGAAAGACATGCCTGGGCTTATAAGTATTAACTATGCTGCCAGTGTGGTGCATCGTTGAACGTTTGTTATCTTTAAGAGGAACCTACTGCAACATTTCCATGCTCACCTTAATTTCCCAGACATAAAATTCACGAGAGATGAAGAAGAAGAAGAGCAACAACTGCAATTCCTTGATGCATTAGTCAGGCGAAATTCCAACGACGAAACAAAATCAACTGTCAGCAGGATGACAGTGAACACCAGGAACCAGGAACCATCCAGTGGTTCTCAAATGAAGCTGTGTGAGAACACTCCTCAAACTGACCCAGTCCTAATCCTGCAGCCCGTAAGGAAAAGCACGCGAATTTCGATATCTTCGCGAGCAATTTACGCAAAACAGCTATCCAATGGCGTTCACAAGCCGAGGCCAGCGTGTTCGCTAATGGAGGACTCAATGTGAAACAGCACTTATGTTTTGGCCTGCACTGCCATAGAGCAAGATCATGTCAGAGCGACTAAACACAGTGCTGCGGGACTAGCCGCTCTTAACTACGAAACGTGTCACGAATTCAACTTCACAGTTAGCATATAAGCACTTATAGCAGAAAAAATACAAACTGCAAATGGCTTGAAGCCTGGGCCTCCGAGGTGAATTAAGTTGATCGAAGTTTCGATCTTGCGTTGGAATACAGAGGCCTGTGCGGTCACCCCAGGACCGGCTTTACTGATGTTTGATTGACCCAAACACCTAGATATGTTGCTTTTTATCTTGGAGCCTTTACCTCTGAAGATACAGTCCTGTACTATTTTGAAAAGCAAAACTGCATAAAGCCATGTTTCTGGCGATTAAACAGTCTTTTCATTTTCATTACTTCTACACACACCTTGAATGGGAACATTCGCCTCGATTTCTGATGTGGAAGACTACGATGGATCGCTGAAGGATTTAAAGCAGACAATATCAAACTAAATGGGAGCATATGGCTTTGAAACACAGGAAATTCAGGGTTTTGCGTAGAATTCGGTCAGATGCGCAGTACCGAAATGCTCTTGCATCTACAAAATTCGAAACTCAAGTACACGTTGGTGCGGTAGGCACCAAGACTGCAAGCAGGCATTTCATACCATACACATCACACGCAGTTTCTCTTCAGTGAATTGCAGTGAATGCGATGGCATGGGGCCTGAGAGGAGGTAGAGTTTTGAGAACTATTGGTTTTCTCGAACCTCATCTTTTACATAGATATGAGACATGGTTCATCTGCTCATAACTCCCCCCCCTTCAATTATATATCATTTACGCAAGATAAGTACGCTCGGTGACCTACGCCGCAGCAAATCCAATCAAATGCAACCTTTTCACACGCTAATTGAAGTAGTTCTTCTACTTTCTATTTCAGCAACAAGAAGAACAAGTTAGAGATGGCTTGTTGCCCTCTCCTATTCCCCATCCACGACCGCAGCCCTGTTAGATGCTAGAAGTCGGGATAATGGATGCAGTTGAATCAGCATGTGCAAACCTACCTGTGAAAAGTTAGCCGAGAACAGCACAAGTTGAAAACTCAAGGTGTTCGAAAAAAAAACAGTACCATGGTAGTCTTTATTTAAGAGAAGAACACAAGTGCATGCACTCCAGCTAAACCAGTTAACATAACTGAACATTAAAATCAATATGAAATGCCACATAGAATAATGATAACACATGAAATATTTTAATTTCCGTCACCACCGACCAAATACTGTGCAGCCTATCTGCGAAGGCATTCTGTGCAATATATTATATGCCCGTAGGTGTGGCCTTGTTGTTCCCTCAAAATGTGGATGAATTGAAAGCTCTGAGAAATGTCTGGTTGAGCATATACAACGGCACGACACGGTTTATAGGCAGATCTCAAAAAGTCTTCATGTGCATTCATGCGGTTTATAAATTCCTCGTAGTTGTGTCATGCGTGCTGCAAAAATTAGAAAATAGACGGAGCTCCAGGGTTTTGCCTATTTACTTACGAAGCCACATGGCCAAGCTTAAAGCTAATACCAAATAAACTTTGCAAATTCAATGAGAGATAACTTCGAAAGACCCAAATATCTATGCAAATAAAGACTATGAAATTATTATTATTACAAAACCCATTTGTCAGAACCACGTTAGAGCATTTGTTTTAAACATCCATGACGCAGGACGAAATCTTAAGTCCCTTCAAACAACTGGATATTGAGTACAAAGCTGTTTTGCTTTCTATGCCTTTTGATACGAAACAAAGAATTCGAAAAGAATCAACCATGCAATTTACGTATTAAGAGCTCCCAAACGGATACTCAGTCAACTGCATACCAAACATCCGGCAATTATTTAAAGGCTTGTGGATAGCAAGAGACGGGTAAGTGCCCATGGAAATAATAGGAGGCAATTGTTAAACCCCTTCGGTGAAATTTGAAGTTTACTGTCAGTCCATATGCGTGCGTGTGTGCTTATGTGTACGAGAACTTCTGGGTGTAGGGGAGCTAGTTAGCGGTAGCATCATACAGATAGCATTTGGTCACTCCATTTGTCTCCTACAGGTGGTTAATGCTCCTGTGGCCGCCTCTAACTGGTAGCCATCTCTCACCTGTGGCTCCTCGAAGTTGGTTCTTCCCAGCGGCCACACACCGAGCAACCGAAAAGACCGGTGGGCTAAAGCCAATTGTTGGACCATGTTTGCAATCTCAGCAGATTATTTTACACAGCATTCTGATCGCTAGGGTCTTTAATGACTTGTCACAGTTTATGCCATCAGAAATATGATCTTATCTCGGTGCAGTTTCCGATGACTGACATTTAAAAATGGATGAAGAAAAGGAAACCAAGAACACAGCCTTGATGAACGTACCTTACCGCCCAGTTCGATTAATCACCTCCAATGCAGCCGCATTGTTTTCGACCAATCATAAATGAATTTATCCGGTTCAAAAGCTTCCCCCTGATGCCGAGAACGCTCAGTTCATGTAAAGGGCGTTGATGTGGCACGGTGTGAAAGGTTTACGGAAATTAATTTACTATTTGTCTAATTTTGGCCACACCCCGGGCAACCGTCACGACCGGTGGACTAAACCAGGTGAGGGTCTCCAGTGTTGTGTGTGCCTCCACACCCGGTATGTCTGACTCCCGAACTTCCCACTTCCCCCCTCTCAAAAAGTCCTACGTTGGGGGCGACAGCAACCCCGTAGGTGGCCCAGGCTAACTCGGGTCATTCTCCCACTAAAACAAAACCGTGACCAATAGTGGAGTTCGGCAGCCGTCTGGGATGTCCGAGCAGCCCTATTTAGGGACAGCACTGCTTGCCTCTTCGTGGAGGAAGGGGCTAGTAAAGGCGCCTAAACAAATGCTGGTTATCACGTCTTCTGCCGCCGGCCGAGGCTCACAGATCGCAAAATACGCGGTCGTATAATTAAAACAAACAAAAATACGCCCCATCCCCATCCTCCTCACCATACCATCCAGGCTGCTCAGGTGAGTCCACTCACACTAGCAGCCTGGAATGTTTGTTCCCTTTTAGACAATCCTAGGAGCAACCGGCCGGAACGGAGGACGGCGCCAGTCGCTCGGTAACTGGCGCGCTACAAGGTGGACATTGCTGCTCTCAGCGAAACCCGATTCTCTGAGCAGGGTCAGCTGGAGGAGGTGGGTGCCGGCTACAACTTCTTCTGTAGCGGCCGTCCAAAGGCAGAGCGACGCGACGCTGGTGTTGCCATTGCCATCCGGAATGACATCGTGCGACGTCTGTCTTTAGTGCTGCAGGGTATCAATGATCGCCTAATGAGCATCCAATTGACTCTTCGGGGAGACAATTTTACCACCATCGTCAGCGCCGATGCTCCCCCAATGACGAACTCTGATGCGGCGAAGGACAAATTCTACGAGAACCTGCACGCTCTGCTGGTGACTATGACGAAGGCCGCGTTTGGACAGACCACGCTGCATGGCATGATGTGTTGGGTCCCCACGGTCTCGGTGGCTGTAACTATAATGGCCTCCTTGTTCTGCAAATCTGTGTGGAACACAGTCAACTCCTAACCAACACGTTTTTCCGCCTACCGACGCTGTAGAAGGCCTCGTGGATGCACCCTCAGTCGAAGCATTGTCAGCTGCTGGACTATGTTCTCATCCGGAGGCAAGATCGATAGGACGAGCTGGTGACAAAGGCGATCTGCAATGCCGGTAGTTGTCCTTGAAATTTCCAAGATGAGGCTCCGACTGCAACCCGGACGAAGGACCCAAGGTAAACCAAGTTAGTTAAAATACTCTTATGTTAAATTTGCCTGCTCACTATTTTGAGGACCTGCATGCTACTGATGATACCGTCATCTGTATACACGATGGTGTGAACTGCGGAAGTCATCCACCCCACCACCCTCGAAGTCCTCGAACGAGGACAGGACAGGACAGTTTTGACGACAATGACGCTGACGTCAGCAACTTACGCGCGGAGAAGAATGGACTACACAAAGCCTACATGGACCTTCGGACTGACGCCACCAAAGCAGCCTTCTTCACCGCCTTGTACAGCAACGGCTGCGGGAGATGCAGGACGCCTGGATGGTCCGAAATGCTGAGGGAATCCAAGGGTATAAGGGCCGAAATGAAATTGAAAACATTTTAAAAGCCATCAAGGCCATCTACGGCCCGTGTATCAAGGGGACCGCACCGCTGCTCTGCTCTGACGGCACAACACTGATGACAGAGAAATCGCAAATTCTGAAGCGCTGGGCCGAGCACTTCAGAAGTGTCCTTAATTACTCATCAGCCATCTCCGATGCTGCCATTGACCGGCTCCCTCAAGTGGACACGAACAATGACCCGGATCTGCCACCTTCCCTACCAGAAACCTTAGCGACCGTGCAGCAGATTTCCAGCGGTAAAGCACTGGGATCCGATACAATCCCACCGGAAGTCTACAAACACAGATGATGGCAGAAATCACAACACTCTTCCAGGAGATGTGGTGTCAAGGACGAGTTCCTCAGGACTTCAAAGGCGCAACCATCGTTCATCTCAACAAGTGGAAGGGGAACTGGCAACTCTGTGATAATCACAGAGGTATCTCGTCGCTCAACATCACCGGGAAGATCTTAGCCCGTATCCTTCTCTACCGCTTGAACGCTTACCTGGAGCAAGGACTGCTCCCGGAAAGCCAATGCGGCTTCCGGTGACACCGCGGAACAATCGACATGATCTTTGCCGCTCGCCAGCTGCAAGAGAAGTGCCAGGAGATGAGGACTCACCTCTACGGTACCTTTGTGGAACTGACGAAAGCCTTTGACATGGTGAATCGCGACGGGCTGTGGAAAATTATGCAGAAATTCGGCTGTCCTGAACGCTTCATGCGTATGGTGCGTCAGCTTCACGACGGGATAATGGCGCGCGTTACTGACCATGGCACAGTATCCAAAGCTTTCGCAGTGACCAAAGGAGTGAAGCAGGGCTGCCTCCTTGCACTCACCCTCTTTAATCTCATGCTTTCTGCCATGCTAACGGACGCCTACCGTGATGAACGCCCCGGGATAAGCATCGCCTACCGGATGGACGGCCGACTCCACAAACAACGATGGATGCACTTCTATCCGCTGATGACTGCACACTCAATGCAACGACAGAAGAGGAAATGCAAAGGACCATGGATCTCTTCGCTCCCGCCTGTGACAACTTCGGACTTCGCATCAACACTGACGAAACGGTTTCGATGCATCAGCCACCGCCCAATACCATCTTCACCACAGGTCACATCAATGTCAATGGCGCCGAACTGAAATCTATGGATAACTGCACGTACCTGGGCAGCAGTCTCTCCCACAGCACTAAAGTCAACGATGAGATTGCCCCATGGCATCGCCTAAGCCAGCCAAGCCTTTGGACGCATGCAGAACGTTGTATAGAATCGATAAGGTCTCCACCTCAGCACAAAACTCAAGATATACACAGCTGTCATATTGCCAACTCTGCTGTATGGAGCGGAGACGTGGATGATCTACTAAAAGCAGTCACGGAAGCTCAACCACTTCCACCTCAGCTGCCTTCGCATAATATTAAAGCTGATATGGAAAGACAGGATACCGGATGTGGAAGTGTTGAAATGGACAGGCCTTCTCAGAATTTATGCTCAGCTGAAACAACTACAACTGCGCTGGTGGCCACCTTGTGAGGATGGAGGACGAACGATTACCTAAATGACTCTTCTATGGAGATGTCGCCATGGGTTCTCGTCAACAAGGGGGTCAAGTACGATGTTACAAGGACACTCTGCAAACCTCCCTGAAGCAAATACAGATCAAAACGGCGACCTGGGAAGACCTCAACCGGAACTGACCGGCTGTAAGAAGGACAGTGAAGACAAGGGCAGTAATCTATGAAGCCAAACGGATTGCCGCCGCCAAGAAAAAAAGAGTGGAACAAAAGTCACCAGCGCCACGGACCAACACAGCCAATGCCCAGACCCCTCCAACATGCCCGCGCTGCCAACGCACCTTCCGCGCGCGTATCGGCCAGGTCGGACATCTTCGGATTCAATGCACCAACAAGCTGACAATTCCAACTTCTAGGTTAAAGTTTGCCAACCCTCCTTCACATTCCCTTACCCTCACCCCTGACATCGATTCCATTACTCCCACCATCAAAGAGACCTCATCACAATACTCATCACCTGTTACCACCACCACCACCACCACCACCACCACCACCACCACCACCACCACCACCACCACCACCACCACCACCACCACCACCACCACCACCACCACCACCACCACCACCACCACCACCACCACCACCACCACCACCACCACCACCACCACCACCACCACCACCACCACCACCACCACCACCACCACCACCACCACCACCACCACCACGACCACCACCACCACCACCACGACCACCACCACCACCACCACCACCACCACCACCACCACCACCACCACCACCACCACCACCACCATCACCACCACCACCACCACCACCATCACCACCACCACCACCACCACAAACACCACAACAAACACCACCACCACAACCACCACAGCGGCCACCACCATCATCAGCGATGGGGACTCGCTCCTAAACTTTCCTCATTCTGACCTCACACTCCCCTCACGCATTGACCTGGTCGTTCACCTGCGAAACCATCGCACGGAGGCTGATGAACCTGTGCATGGGGCTCCGGCATACAGTCTACGCGCCCGCTTCTATTGCCCTCATTGCTCCCGCACCTTTACACGCCACATGGGCCTTTTAGGACACATGCGCCTCCACGACAACCTGCAGTAAACCACCGGAGACTAAGCCACATCAGCGCACACTTACAACAGCAAAACACGGAAAACACCCTCAAAATCATCATCATGTACCTGAGATTATCAAGGTTTCCTAGAAACCGCGGGTTGTAAAGCTGCTAATCTGACGCTTACACTAGATCACGCCGTCGGACCAGTGTATTTGCTGTGTGTCGAGTGGGTGAGTACTGGCCTAGGAGTCAGACGGTAATGGATCCTCCATATCCCCTGATTTAGTGAATCCTGGTGAGTGCGTTATGGGAGCCAGGTCGTGCTGTGGCACACAAAGCCGGGTACGCCGACCCGTCAGCCAATGCGCCCACTCCCACATCAGAAAACTGACCGGCTCGGATGGTGAACTGATTGTGGGGGTGTGGGTGAGTGTGGTTAACAGTTCAATGCCTTTTCCTCACTATAAACAATCTGACCCACTTGAAACTATCACGATGGGCTAAAAACCGTGGCTTGGAAGTTTGCCAACTTATCGGAAAACTCGGATCTCGTGGTCAGCCTAGTGTGTGTTTTTGTGGAGTGGCTGACTGGCAGACTGTGAGTCAGGCTGCAATGGATCCTTCTTATTGTGGACATTATGGCGCTCCCACTCCGTGCGATCCGAGCCAGGTGTGGTGGTATACCCAGTGGCGGCTCCGGCCACGCCAACTACCTGCACCCTCTTTTATCTCCGGTCATCTTGACTTTTTCATGACACTGGGCTCAGGTGGGTGAGGAGAAGAGAGTGCGGTAGATGCAGCGCAAGTCGACTATCTCTTTAAACTAATTCACGCGCACATCACCGTCCCTGCACCAGCCGACCATGGACATGGTCGGACTATGACGATCGTACTGCCGTGTGCTTCGTGTTGTACCCGAACGAACGTATGGGAGATAAGGAAGGCGATTTCCGGAAACAGCGTTTATTATTCGTACAGATGTAAAACAGGGTACCAAAGGCGTCAACATGTATTTTCCTTATTCGACTGTTTACAGTTCTATGACATTCTAGAATTCGACATGGTACTCGCTGGTTTGCTGTTTTTACTCGAGTATCCCCAATTCTTTGCCGGTCATTGAATTGGCAGCATGTTGCGAAAGCCTTATGTTTACTCGATGACGCGGTAAACGCTGAAAGGCTAGTTGAAGTTTCGCGTTTAGCTGCGACTGTGCATTCAACATTATTACCGTAGGTTTGCATGTAAAGTGGTTCTGACCAGCTTTCGCACATGCTCTTCAGAGTCTTAATGGAGGAAATGGAATTGTGCCAACGAGCACTTGCGAGGCTTCCATCTAGTTGGGCTCTCACTTTAGATCCGTATAGTCGCAAGCATTAAAAAAAAACATTTGATTGAGTGTCCATTGCAGAACGGTTTCAATCCGATTCCAAAAACTTGTTAAATAATCCACCCAATTCTCTCGTCATTCGCCCTTTTAGTTGCAATTTTAGAATAAACATGCGTAAAATTCACATAGCACCGGAGTTTTACATAACTCAGAGACCAATGAAGCGAAAAAGGTAACGAATTCTGTGGAAATTGTCAGTTTTTTTAACACTATGACGCAGGTATCGCAGGTGTTGAAATAAATCTAAAATTTGACATCTGAAAAAAAAGCACACAAATATAGAATCGTCACAATTTATCGTAGTAAATAACAGGACTCCGTTGCTAAAAAAACCTGATCTGGACCATAATAGGTGGGGTTTAGAATTGGCCACGGTGTGCAGTTTCCAACCAATAACTAATGCTGTTGGCTCTTTAAACTTTCCAATATTCCACAGTACAATAAAAGGAACCAGTTTATTGAAAAAATAACAATTTTTCAACGAAACATGCGTAGAAAAATGTCAGTTAGCATCCTAAAGATAGGCAATATTGCACAGTGTTCTATGTAAATAACAGCGTGAACTTCGAGTACGTCAGAAGCTTCAACGTACAGAATACCTACAAAATGTAAGAAATATAATCAGTTC
This sequence comes from Schistocephalus solidus, assembly GCA_017591395.1. Classification (NCBI taxonomy): domain Eukaryota; kingdom Metazoa; phylum Platyhelminthes; class Cestoda; order Diphyllobothriidea; family Diphyllobothriidae; genus Schistocephalus; species Schistocephalus solidus. The sequence continues at coordinate 8,794 of WEDG01006761.1, read as the reverse complement.
TCATTCCCAATCCATGATGATTTTCTTCACAACATTAAATGGCTTCAAATGCTTTCCATCTTTTTTGGAAAATGAGGTCAATATGACCGCAAATGAATGCATTTCATGTATTTTGTCAGTTTTAGTCGAAATGTTGGAAATCGCGATTTCCTTGAAAATAATCCTTTAAATAATTACAGATTATTGGATGATTCTCTCTCTCTAGCAACGCAGCACTGCTGAGATTTTTTAAATAAATTGTGCAAAATGAAAGACGTATTATGACATTCTAGCTCATTTTTGATTATTTGAAATATGCGTCATTTAAAGAAACTTTTTAAGAGCTAATCTGCTGAATTTTATTCCTTGAAGATGTAAAATTCTTGAATAACCCCCGCCTATGATATGGCTATAATATGGCGAATCAAGTCACCCACCCCCATGGATTGCACTACATACGTATGTTTACATACCGTTGGAAAAATATAAAAGTAAAAAGAACGCTTAGTAAATGGAAAGGGCATTCTCGCGAAGTTTCTCGAATTCCGACCATCGAAGAGGACTCCAAATGTCATGCCTGATGCTCATGTGCCATTCCGGGATAAACAGATAGGTGGAGTTTTCTTTAAATAACATAAACAGTTTGTCAAGGCACTTATCTGACACCCATATATAAAACCCTCCACGTACACGGTTCATTAGGACAACCAAATGTTCCTACACAAGGCATTTTTTGCACTGACTATTTCACTTCTGCTAACCGAAGGTAACTCGCTATTCTTTCTAAAATATTCTTTTCTTACTGACAGAAATGTTGAAAACTCGATTCACCATAATTTAGCATCTTATTAAGTCTAGTTGCGACATCAGCCACCTAGCTAGCTTTAAGGCGCTTGCAAAGGCTTCTAATTAAGGGCTTTTACCGTCATCTAGCTCTCTAGATAGGCATAATGCGGCCACCACGAAATACTAAGAGTTCATGCCCAAAGTAAGCGTTTTGGCAAAACAAAACAACCCACAAAGGTGTAATGAGAACTTTATTTTGGATGGAGGAGTTCAAGTCTCCCTAATTTAACTGAATTTGAGAATTTGTTTTATTACAGTAAGTTAAAGTAACTGATTGGAGCTTATTGGAGGTTTTCAAGAAGGCTTTGGGCAAAAAATGGTCTTATAAACTGGTGCAGAAGGAAAGACAAAATGGGAAGCTGGAAATTTATTACCACGTATCACCATTCCCTGCAGTGGCACTCATGACTGTGTTTCTCATTGGACATTCAGAAAATGCCCATTTGAAACTTGAAAAGGCAAATGCCATGCAAAGGTTTTAAGTATTTCTTTATCAGGCCCCACATAGTTACACAGATAATGAAAATAGGAGAGATAGAGAGGTTTAAATGTGCCTCATAGTTATTGCCAATTCTTCCCATGGCAAAGTCGGCCTGTTGAAACTGAGTAGAGCGGCAGGAATAGTAAGGTGTGAGCGATGTTCACACGGGGAGTGAACACCAGTGGAAAGTTGGCGGAGTTGGGAAGGGGGCGTATGACTCTTCAGTATATACCTCCTTTATGAATTAAGTACCATCCTATTTGCTTTATTAACATTTTAAGGGATGGTATCTACGTGAAAGGAAGTCATTTTTAACACGAAATGTTTGGTCTTTACGGGGTTGAGTAAGTTATTTTTAGCGAAATACTGTTAACAATTATATTTCCAGTGCCAACTAACACTAATACTGTAAATTTTGACGAAATAACTGAAAATTCACAGTTAGGTTTTAGGCCGTGCACATATGTATCACAAAATATGATAAATGGAAACATAATTATTAATGAAAAAGGAAAAGAATGTCTCCTGTAAAACACGCAATAACAGTAGAAACGAATATTTCCTTACAGTCTCAAAGTAAATTGCCTTCGTAAGATTTATCTCTTATTCTTTAATTACTTAGTCTGGCCTAGGTATTTTGAAATATGTTTGACTGAAAACACTCATTTCAGCATACGTGAATTAAGTTGTGACATGACCCTTAACAATCAGCAAGGCACTATTTGCAACACAGGGCCAATAGCTCTCGAATACTCTCCTGCGTTCATTAAATAAATTTTTACTGAGAATGGAGCACTTGAGTGCTATCAAAATCCTTGAATATCGGCAAATTTAAAGCTGAGGTACATGCTCAGTGTAGGTGGTGCAGTGTCCAATTGTGGCTTTTGGATATCAATCTCTTATTCCTTCTCACAAATCATACTGAAAAACGCCTTCCTACTTACATGGATATTTTAGAAGCACGTTTAAATACATTTAATCGGGCTATTAAAGAAGTCTGGTAAGAATGAAGAAATGAAGATAAGATATGGTTAAATGTGAAATGGTGTGACACAATCTTCCATGTTTCGTAGCTCCGATATAATAACTAAACAGTCAAATACCTTAGGACATTTAAATGATTGCTTTTGGTAATCCATTGAAGACTAACTGAGGCGCCCGACCCCAGTAAGAGGTCTTTGATCTTCCTCTTAGCTGTTTGAGGGGTACAGATTTCAGGATATTTTACGCAGATAGTCGTTGGTATTGACTTTGCTTGTAGAAGGAAAATAATTCATACGAAACTAAGGCACATTCTGAATAATGTTTGGGCTGTTTTTTAGAAGGTTATATGAACTGTGTTCTCATTGACCGGTTGCTATGCTCTATGTCACTGATGCTTCGTCCAACATTTAAAATAAGGTCAAAATAAACCCAGACTTTGAGGTCAGCACCATATAAAACTGAAAGGTGCAAAGCGCAAGGCTTTTAACAAGAAAATAATGAACGCAAGAGACATGCGGTCCACATATACATTGCAATTTGGAAAAATTCCTAAACAACAATGAGCCTGTCGCTAAGGGAGCCACCTAAGACGGGATTTAATCCAGTACTGACAGAGTAATATGCTAATTTCGGTTCACAATGTTGCCATCGGCTGGTCATAGTACACATGTAGAGCTCGGGTGATATGATTAAATTAAGCACAGGTCAAATAAACCCTCAGAAATAGAAGGGGACTTTCATAGTCACAATGAAAAACTTGTAGATTCCTTCAAACATCCCTGCAAACATTGCAAAAATAAAGAGCTTTATTTAGAAAAAAGTAACCCTTTTGTTCAAGGCATGACCATTTCTGATAATTTCTCCATTCTAGGTTAATAATACATCCTGGAAATGCAATGTTTCAAGCTAAATTAAGGTAATAACTTGGTCAAATTCATGCCAACACATGCTCTCGATAACCTATATAGCATCCACGCAAAAATTCTAAATAAGCAAAAAATGCTTGTACCGTTTTACCGCATTCTTAACAGGTCAACTAAAAAACTTCGAGTTTCACTTTAAGGCCTACTGTAACCCGAAGGGCAAAAATGTGCACCAGTATTATTGGCCAGGTAGACCACATCTAGTTTGAATTGGACAGAGGACATAATCCCCAGAACGGACTCATGGCAAGATCGCAGAGCCTTGGACTACCTGATGTGCAATTGCTGGCTGAGAAAGAAAGATAACCTACAATTATCCCGATTAACTATTAAATCTTTGATACTCCTATGCACATTAATGGATAGACATCATCAGGAAGTTTTACGTTGGAAGATCACCTCATCCAAACCAGTGAAGAATAGTATTTAAACAAAACTGATGACCACAGTGCACAATTCAATGCAATAGAAAATTATGCAATTAAAGTCCAGGACATATTTAATCTTTTAGCAAAATGTGACATTTACCGTAAGAATGAAATCAGGATAGATGTAATTGAACCTTAAGTACGCAAAAAATGCAGTTTTATAGCAAGGAGCTTGTTTGTTGGAATGTTACTCAAAATTACCTACGAACATGAAAAAAAGTTTTCATCGCCTACAAAAGAATATCTCTCGGTAAATCAAAAAAGTGTCTTCATATAGGTCAAAATAATGTTTGTTGGGGACGAGATATCAGAACTTATGAACAGTTGCGCAAAGTAACCATCACAATTATGCTAATTTTCGACCACTTTAGGTTGAATGGACACCCAGCGCAGGTCAGGCGCCTAATCACTTCCGGTCGTTTGGGTCCTATGTGCAGTTGACGTCTAAAGTAGTATAAATATAAGACACCTCGCCCAGGACGCAAGTCTCTAAACGATGTCTATTTTCTTGCGTTTAACGTTTCTATTCCTCACACTTATCGCAGTTGAAGGTTCGTTTTGTCTTTCTGAAATGTGTGCTCATTTTGAACTACGAGCTTGCCTTTACTCCTTAAAAGGCAGTGGTTCTCTTTATGTTTAGCACAAAAACATTTATTTGGTTTCCTTTATCATTTGAAATATATCGCTGAAGGTTTAATTTTAAGATTTTTAAAACAAACTGACTGCTATTTCACAAAATAACTGTCATGATGGTGAAAGTTTTTCCCAACCAAAAAGGAATTATTGATACCTTTTTTTATACTGGCTTACTTTTTAAGAAAACAAAATTTTGATATTGAAGGCAAGAATACAAAATAATACAATGTACCGGAAACAAAGTTTCTGCCTAGTTCACGCATTACTCATTTGCCTAAGAAACTATAACTTGAAGCTTTAATGCTTCGTTATCCAGAAACCGACTGCATTAGAGCACAAGATCTCAATAAATATTTGATACTTTTGTCCCAGGAGTTTAAATTATTCCAGTCTTTTATTAATTTTAGAAGAAATTGCTACAGTCAGGAAGAAAATGTTCTTTAATATTTTAATAAACTAAAGAGGAGTTAATAGATTGACACACCATACATATGACAATTGGTTGGCCCTCAAACCTGTAGTTGTATGGTCTTTTTTAGCAATATACTACGAAAGTAGCCACACAAATATTAACAAAATTCGGTCAGAACCTTGTATAAAAAGTCTTTTTGAATCCATTATAGGAGGATTTGCAGTCCAGGTTCTATTAAATACAAAATTAATATCTTCGTCATCTAACCAAATAAAGTACTTGAAAATGTGGTATAACTCTTATGAATTTGAAGAGATTCAACCTTTCTTAATGTTAAATTCTGAGTATTGAAAGATTAGTTTCTGATCTTTTTCAAGCTTTTGAAATTCTCTCAACTTTTATGCCATTATCATACCTTTACCATTGCATGTTTGGATGAGTAGAGGCATTTGACAGTACCTTTGCTAAATGAACGCCATTTGATCATTAATGGCAGAGCACATAACTTATTGTGCCTTTTAATATAGGTTTTTATTTTCGTTTGCCCAAAGGCCGTCATCAAATTTGCCGGGTGCCCATCATAAAGGTTTCCTGCGATCGCCGTCGTCCGGAGTACGTTTTGACGTCTATAACAATCGATGCCAGCGCCTACAATACGGTGTCTGCGCAGGTAGCCTAAATCGATTTGCCAGTCTGGAAGAATGTCGATATGTGTGCGAACAGTCAGTTTTCTCGGGAATAATGCTGCGCTAAAAGGAGGAGACTATTTTATTCTTTTGCAGTTTTAATCGTAGCACTTTCTTCTTACTGTAAATCTGAAAGCATTTAATAAATGATATTAATGCTAATCCAATCCAACCGCGAATTCTAAAGTTAGTGTATAAAACGCAGCACAAATGGACTTTGATAAAACAAGAAGGTTTCCGAATTCGTTTTCTAGTGTAAATTTGGCCTTTTTAGCACGTTTTTAGCTTGAAAATGTTTAAACACCACAGTTTTGCCTGAAAGAAATAGTAAACTGGGAGTTCGGAATACGCCAGGCTTTTGCGTGAGAATAAAGGTTAACAGACTCTACAATAATTACCGGGTCAAAGTTTAAATAAATTTGCTATGAGAAGCATATTTAAAAGTTGTTAAAAGTGAGAAAACATATTTTTTAACTGACAATGATCGCAGTGTTAATTTTTCTGAATCCAGAACAGTTTATGAAGGCTGCCATCTTTGCGTATGTTTTGATGTGCTGAGTAAGTGCATATTGCTGAGGTATAGTTGACATAACATCTGGGGCCTAAACTTGGAAGTGGGCTTTTCGTGCATTAATTCCACGATCATAATGAAAATTTAGTTCCATTAAATTACGGAGTCTGACGTCTTCATTTCATGCAGCAACTATAAAGGAATTTTAAATACTAGTTGACGAGTCAAAATAAATTCATGAAATTTTTAACTATTGTCAAAGTAGGCCTATTTGATGCTATAAATCAAACAGAATAAGTGGTTTTCAAACACCAGACAAAATAAGTCCTGTTCTAAAAACATTCGCCGATCAAACCATGCATCGTAATTTGAACCACGTATGGCATAGAACAAGGAAGAGGACATAAGGATTTTAATTATATGACCTAAAAACATTTGCGTAAACTATGCAGGGACATCTGGATCTTGAACTGGTTCTCCATGGCAAAGTATTCTCATTATGAAGGGTTGAGCAAGTAAAGTAAATTACTGACAGAGACATAAGAGACTGGAATGTCTATTCCTGTCTCGTTAGTTGTCAGCAGCACAACTCAAGGTTGGCCCTGGTGCCTGAGCCCGCGAACTGCTGATCAAAAGTCCAATACCATAATCTATTGTGGGAAAAATTCTAATGCCTATTATAATTCTAGCCAACTTACGGTGCTGGTGGGGCTCGATAGCGACCAAGTGTGTCCATCCACCAAGGTAAAGGAAATGTTCTTTACATAAACTGCAGTTGTTTGTAGCCTTTTAGATAAATTGAAACTTTTTAGAGCTTTGTTTAAATACGTTTAATATAATATATTGGGCTAGAGGAAGATTGCCGGAAGTGGAAATTTACACTATCAAAATGAGGGGAAGTTTTATGTGTCCTTAACCAGCAGGCAAAATCGCCTTTGAAATGAACAAATTTAAAGGAACCAAACATTTACTGTGGAAGAATCACCAAACGAAATTTTATATTTTCACATTAGAAATGTGCATTTGTGCACTATTTTCTAATTAAATCAATGGTGATAAATTATCTTATTTTTTTTAAAAAGAAACCTTTCGCTATCTCATATTATTCAAAATTCATGTTTGGTTAGGGCTCAGACTGCACATCTGAAAAGTGTGTACTTCAAAGAGTGTAAAAGTATAAGGGGATTCATCAGAAGTGTTTATAGCTTCCAAAGCAATTTTGTAAAAAATTGATGGGCTCCAACAACAGTAAATGCAATAAACTCGTTATTTCTCCGTGATAAATTGAGCATTTGAAAGCAAATATTAGGCAATACAGCCGGAAGGTGTGTCAACATGCTTGATGGTATTGGCGACTAAGGTAAATGTAAGATATCAAAGCAAATCAAAGTCCAGATCCAAGCGGATAATTCCGTTGTGGTCAAAACCAATTATCAATGTGAATCAGTAATCTCGACTCACACTCTTGGACGTTTATTTTCACAGAATAAACAAACTTTTAAATTATCAACAAATAAAATATGTTCTGTTTGCGTAAGATTAAGCATTTTTCTCTTTGCAAGATAAACATTCACGCGATTTAATGCATTGCAAAAAACTCTGAGGACAAATATCTCCATAAGAATTAGTTCAAAGCAAAATTCCAGTGATATGATACCTATCCCCTGAGTATGTCATGTTCATTAATCTCTGCATTGGAAGTGCCAGTTTTGCATTGAGGTTCTGTGGGCGGGCTCCTGCTGTTTTTACTTTATGTCAATGAGTGCATGAAGGCATGTTTGCAGATGAAATCAAAGTATGGCTGGCGATCAGATGAAGGAAGGAGAATTAGAACCTGCAAAAATAACTTAACTGCTTAAATGAAGTGTCCGATGACTCACAACTGAAGTCTAACTTTGAGAATTGTGTTGTACTGCAGCTTAAATAAAGACGTGGAGGGCCAATCGAGATACGCGTCAATAATTCCTTAGTGAAATTCGGCTGTCAAATGTAACTTAAAAATCAATTTTGGAATAAGCACTTTGTCATCCCTGAAAGCCTCCAGTGATTGTGTCAGGTCGGCCAAAAAGGTAACCAGCTTTCTATATGCCATTAAAAGAATCAGCTACATGAATGAGGATATATTTGGAAGAGAACATGGAACCTTTATTCTTTCGCGACTGAAATATGGAGTTGAGGCGTGGCACTCTGGCTGAAAAATGATTATGCGTCGCTGGAAAGAGAAATCGTAGCATGCCTACCTAATATATCAGGCCAATTCAGACTTGATGAATTTAATTGATTTCCTCTGAGTACGGGCAGAGCAGAAGAAACTTCATACGGACATACATACTCGTGTGTTATAGGGTTTGCGTTGCACCCTGACGATTTCTTCTCATTGGCCACAACAAAAAACCTGCATGAGCTCTCCCTTCAAAAAATGCGAGGAAACTTACCTCACCTAAACCTTTGAAGATACTCCTTTTCGGTACATTTGTTGGTGCCTGGACTGAGCTTCATGAGGTTGGAAGGGATTCGAAAACAACAGAACGTTAAGCAAACACAGAGCGTTTAGTTTATTAAAAAATTACACTCATCTGCATGCAAATGCACCTTTAAACCAATCGAATGCTTTGCACATGCAAACCCTCAAAGCAGATGCAATAACGTTCTATAAATGAACGTTACTGACACCGATGTAGTAGCATGTTTATTTTAACTTGAACGCTGCATGTACGTGTTCAGTAGGCGATACCGTGACTTTGATTCTTATCGTCAACTATACCGTACTAATTGAAAGGAAATTAAATCTGCCCTTAATTAAAGACTCATTGACAATGATTGGCAAAAGTAGAGAAGCACCGGGATCTCAAACCGTAATCTTAGGTAATAGAGGGTTATTAATTCCAAAACGCTTTCACTGAGCATT
>WEDG01006760.1:0-26162 GCA_017591395.1 Schistocephalus solidus | reverse complement strand
GTTTCGCGTTTAAATTCAAAAAAGGGTGGAAATTGAGGGACATCGCCTCCACGACTTTTTCGGGGGTGCCATGCAAGTATTATATTATGTTTATATTTTATTGGGCATTTTCGTTATGTGGCCATTCTTGGAAAGCAGAAGATGTCACTGAAGCATGTCCTTAAATCAAAGTTCTCTTTGGGAACCCTACATTATCTTAAAGGCCATGGTAGAATCAACATTTTTGTCAGAAACACAAATGAAGTATATCAAGGCACTTCAATTAGAGCTCAATAAGTTTTTCGTACAACGGCTTAACAGTCTCAGAGTTTATTTGTGCTTACGTTCTGTTACTATTCCCATGTGAAACGTGAAAAGTTAGTTCTGCAAACACGTGTTTTCAGTTATTCATTATCGGACTATGCGGTTAGATAGAGAAAGTAAATATAACAGTGGACAGGGTTTTAAAAAGTTGTATGGTTAATAATCATCATTCTCAGGTTGCCCGCAAGGCGAAACCGGCATGTGGAGGTCATTGGGATTGGAAACGGCAAGAATGATCGTAGGCTCTGTGTGCTGCTCGTAGGTCGAGTACGCAGAGTGAACATCACTCCTAAGTACACTCACTTAAAAATGTAATTAGGGGTGGTGACAACGTGCGATCACCACCAGAAGTCGGCGTGTGCATTGTGCTTGTAGGGTTATTCACTTTTTCAACCTGAATTATCTTTTAAATGACGTAAAAGGAAATTTTCACATTACTTTCTTGAAGGGTATCCTTCGAGAACCGCAAATACCTTACCAGTTGTGCGCCGTAAGCTGCTGGCTATTTTCAAAGGCCTTGGGACATTTAAAGGTGCTAAGATCCTCTTTTGGGGACCTCTTGGGTAGCTGAGTGCGCTTTCGATAGCGTAGCGGATAAAGCACGGTGTACTTCTTAAAAAAATAAGAAAAACAACCAATCCCAGAGCATCTGCATTCGGTGTGGGTATTTTTTAGTTGCCATCTAAATATGTTGGCTTTTTGGCATCCTCAAACAGGATTCTACGTCATCCGAGTTCGTGGAAAATGAAGAGTAGAAAGCAGAGCATCGATGCGCGAGAAACACTGTTCGTCATGCACCCAACACATCGGAATTCTGCCGGTCAACTGGAAGTGTTTTTGCCTAGTTCAGAAGTTTTTGTCAATGACAGGGACGCTGTGTTTATGCATAATACATTACAAACTGCTGTCGAAGACATAGTGAAAAATCCTATATGCTACATCTATTTCGTGGCTTTATTCTAAAATACCAATGAAGTTTGCGTCGAAGTTCAGCTAGTGCCGCAATCTAGTCACCGGTCAGCTTTGAGTGGTTATTCTTTTCGTGTGTAAAGGATTTGCAGACAATGTTTGGTTACCCCACTGACTGCAGGTCGAAAAACGATCACTTTTGAACCCGAAACAAGCTCGATATTTCAACTGATCGATTTTAATACATATTAAGTAACGTACTCGAGTGTGACCATTGTTTCGGGCACCAATCGGGGGAGAAGCTAATTACAGTACCTGCAGACAAATTTGCAGACAATGTTTGGTTACCCCACCGACTGCAGGTCGAAAAACGATCACTTTCGAACCCGAAACGAGCTCGATATTTCAACTGATCGATTTAAATACATATTCCGTACCGTACTCGAGTTTGACCGTTGTTTCGGGCACCAATCGGGGGAGTAGCTAATTACAGTACCTGCATTGTGTGCGAGTGCACACAAGGCTAGCCGAGGAACAATTGTTTCCTAGCCTTGAAATGCTTGCATTGCTCAAACTTCGAGGCGAGTTTCACTGTGATTACTTTTTCAGATCTATATCCCGAACTCCAATGTAAGGAGACAATATATGTGCAAAAATAATAATAATAGTTGTATTTAATGCCGGTTTACAGGCATTGTCAGATGAAATATCCAGTGGGAAGAGGGCTGGCAGTGAAAAAAAACTCCTGAATATATATCATTATAAATGTTTTTCCTATCTTTATGTTATTCAGGAGAAAAAACTGCCGCCTGTAGGATGATAGCAATTCAGATCAGGGAAGGGCTAACACAATTGCAGTCTGTATGCAGTCTCTCTGTCTTTGCTAGGAACCGGGATTCTGCCCCAGGCAAGAAAGCATCCGTGTACGGTTGCTCACTGTCTGCCGAAGAAGTCAACGGGTGCAGGCTGCAGAGACGGTGCCGTATCCCTCAAGGTAACACCTGCGATCGGGTTCAGATGCCGCGCACTCCGTCGGACAGGAAAACAGATTCTACTGTGTCGGTGCCCAGAATTCTTGGAAACTGTTCTGAATGCAAAAAACTAGTAATAGTTATCTTAAACGCAGAATAACTCCGCTGGAATTGTATATTATGGGGAAGTTTATTCCACATGGCCATGGCGTTTTACCGAAAAGAACTGTCGATACTTAACTGTGCGAGCTAATGGAATAAATAAAAAGACATTGCGATGACTGCTGCGCCGAGGATGGTAAAGCTGCCTCACAGTGGTAAGGGGATTAAATGTACGACTATTCAAAAGCTTAAACAGCAAAAAGAGTCCCTTCTGCACTCGGCTAAACCATAATGGATCAATGTTTACAAGCCCACAGCATTCTTGATACGACAGATTACGGTGCTTCAACGATAAAATTCTTTTTCGGGAAGAAGTGCTGGACCGATTCTATTTTCTTCCGTTCGCTAGTGCGCAGAAGGCTAAATAGAAACGAGCAGTATTCCAGGCCAGGTCTAACGTACATTTTATAAAGGCGGAGTCTAATAGCAATAGTTTTAAAATTTCGGAGGATAAACCCCGGCAGTTCTGCGTGTTTTGGAGACAATCAGGGTGCAATGCTCCGAAAGATTGATACCGATGGAATATGATATGCCCAGGTCCTTAACAACGCCAGGTACATTTATATCGTGGCCATCTATGCTTAGATGAGGCTGATGGTTGTCACCGACAACCATAACGGAACACTTGTGCCAAGAAAGGGAAAGGCGCCATGTACAGCACCACTGGGCAAAGGTCTCGAGATCATTTTTTAATAGATCAAGCACGGTGTCGCGATCTGCCGGCTTGTATCGATAGGCAACTTTTAAATCGTCAGCATGCATAAAGGGCCTACCATTTCGAAATAAACCTGGCACATAATTGACAAAAATACCAAATAAAAGCGGGCCTAGCACACTACCCTGACCAACTCCACTCCTCAGACGTGCCGAGTTTGAGATAGCATTGGAGATCTTAACATGTTGTGTACCAGAGCTCAGGTAAGAAGATATCAAGCTCAGAAGTTTACCACATATACCGAAAGAGGAGAGTTTCAGGAGAAGAAAGGCATGGTCAACACGATCGAAGGCCTTGGTGAAATCGAAATAGACTATGTAAAGTGCAAAGCCATTATCCCTAGATGTCATGCTAAAAGCTCTTTACTATGTCATTTTAATAGAAAGACTCTATTGTGTTATGTTTTAACTATTGTATTGAATGCTCGTTTACAGGCTTTATCAAAAGAACTATACGACATGAACCGAGCAAACAGGGAACATAAAACTCCTGCGCAGGTAAGCGCAGTAAATAACGTTCTTTGTGGCTAATGGTTAGTCAAGGGGAACAACTTTATCACAAAAGGGAAGCATTTGACACGAGTACAAAAGACTATTTCATTCCTCATTCTTTTCAATGAAATTTGCCCTCCATACCGAAAAACGTTGCATGGGTGAGCATTTGCTGGCCGCCGGCTGACATATTTACTCGCTTTCTGCAACATTTCCCCCAAATCGAGAGACGAAAAGACCACAGATTTAATCACTAAGGGAGATTCGATCAATGGATTCGGCACCCAGAAATTGTCCAAGCTTTTCTGAATGCAGTTGGCGAGTGACTACTACTGTTCAAGCAAACAATGAGTTTGAAGAATTTTCACGCTTTGGTATTACCTAATCCGGACAACAATAGCGTTAACAGAACTAACGATATCGACTTGTAGGTGACAGAGGAAGAAAGGAAATGACCTCACGTTGACTGCTAGAATAAGGATGTCTCGAAGTCATTAACGGATTAAACCCGGGACCTGGTAAACACTAAAAGGAATTCCAGTAAAATTCGATGAAGTCACTGACGGTCAGGACCCGGGAGCACACAGGGTTCGTGTGGGTCAATGTTCGGAAATAATGCTTGATGGATTCTATTTTCTTTATTTTCCACTAAATAAAATCGAACAGTATTCCAGTAACCCGGCATATCTTAGAATTGAGCCACGGATTTGATCTATCTAGATCCTTAATAATTCCAGGCATTTTCATGACTTGACCGTCAACGTTGGTTAAGACTAATGATCGTCGCCAACAACTTTAGCTCAGCATTTATGTTAGGAAATAAAAACGGACATCTGCAGAACCATATAGTAAAAGTTTGAATATAACCTTCCCAGACTTCGGGGATGATGTGGTCATCTGCCGAGTTGTATTTATAAGCAACCTTTGCCATCATTTGCATAACTGAACAGCCTGCTATTCTGAAATGCACCCGGGACCTTAAAGACAAGCAGACAAAAATGAGCGTGGGCGCGCTGAAGACGAGATCCCAGATAAGAAGATATGAAACAGAGAATTTTACCAAATATTTAGAATTATGATTCCTTTAATAGAGGAAGAGAGTGCTCAACGCGATCAAAAGACTTGGTGAACATTTGTAGACATTTGAACCTATTGTTCCTCGATGGTAGAGCATTATCGAAGATAGAAAGCTGGCGTTTGTCTCAAAACGGTGCTTTACAGAATACTCACTGAGCCGCATTGAATAGGTTATTATCTGTTAATGGACACATTTTATCTTTTTTCAAAGTCTCTAGCTGCTGGATAAGTATTTACTGGCCAAACGTCGACAGCCACTGCAGAACAGCCGAGCTTGATTATAAGCAGTGGGCATGTTTCTTTCCATGAACGATATGCCACTCGTAATTCCTCCATGATCATTTCACCACCCCTTAGCTCCACAACTAATCGTTCTCTGTTTTTTGCCTCCAAATATGCTTTCCTCTGGAATAATCTGCCACTGGAAATTAGTTTGTCGTCTACATTAGCTATTTTCAAAACAAAATTACGCAAACATTTAAGTTCGGATGATACAAAGTCCATATTGTCTGTTTCCGTCCCAAACTCTCAACTTTTGGCTTTTGAAAAGGGTCCTCCTGGTATTTGAGGCAGCTCCCTTGATATTATATTGGTCTCTAATTATATTTCCATCAGCCTCTGCAGAGTCAATCTTTGCATTCATTTTTTCGTGCCCCCTTTTAAACTAGCATCGCCAACTCTTGACAACCTTGATACCTTAATCCGATTATGCAACCCCGACAATGGTCTTCAAGTTCAGTTGATGATCAAGGCGGGTTCTGATGGTTTTGATTCTTTGATTGGTGGACTATGCAGTCAGCAAGGTTGCATCTCGATGATGATCTCATGACCTCTACTGTCCCCTCTTCGTTTTGACCCTGGTGTCAACGATGAGTTCCTCCTCTCTCTCACCTCCACTGGTGGTTACAAACAGTAGCTCTGACTGCTTTATTATCTCTTACACGACAAGGAGCCTTCCGAACCCTCATACGTTGTCAACAACATCAAAATAATATCCCATTGCATCTAGTTATTACTTTTTTAGTGAAGTAGTTTTTTTCTCCTTATTTTTTTTAAATTGGCGGCTCGCCGAACTCCACCTCCGATTTAACCGTAGGAGTTTTTTACTGCTTATTTGCTAATTCACCCTATATGTCAAGATTGTTGACTATTGTTTTAAAAATGGCAAATCGTTCTGAATCGGATAAGCCTTCCGTCTTATTCATTTCTGTTGTTCATATGGCTGCTCACATAGTGCAGCAATTATCCACTTTGTATTTATCTATACTGCGATACTAAGTTTGAAATGACGAGGCTCTCTGGGCCTTAAATATACAATTTATTTATTTTAATGTTTTCGCCTCTTTTTTGGTGGACTATGCTGTCAGTAAGGTCGCATCTCGGTGATGATCTCGTGACCTCTGCTTTCCCCTCTTCGTTTCCACCATGTTGTCCACGATGAATTCCTCCTCTTTCACCTCCGTGGTGGTTATAAACAGTAGCTCTTGTTGCTATATTATCTCTCACCTGACAAGGAGCGTTCCGAACCCTCATACGTTGTCAGCAACATCACAATACTATCCCATTGCATCATACCAATCCCATCAAATCGAGCTATTAATTTTTTAGAGAAGCAGTTTTTTCTCCTAGTTTTTTTTTAAATTGGCGCTTCGCCAAACTCCGCCCCCGATTGCACCGTATGAGTTTTTTTACTGCTTCTTTTCTAGTTCACCGTATATGCCAAAGATTGTTAACTATTGTTTTAAAACTATCAAATCGTTCTGAATCAGATATGCCTACCATACTACTCACTTCCGCTGTTCATATGGATGCTCACATAGTGCATCAATTATCCACTTTGTATTTATTGATACCGCGATACTAAGTTTGTAATGATGGGGCCCTTTGGGACTTAAATATATAATTTATTAATTATTTGTTTATTATAATGCATTGGATCAGACGTACGTTTAAAACGTTCCCTCTGATCTCTTCGGAAAATCATTGGCATCTTCATGAGATGACATGTAGAGTGCAGAATGTTATCTTGGACACCGTGGATGAAAAAAAAGAGGTTGACCTCCTTGAAAATGTGCTATGAAGGCCAACGAAGATGGCCGACAGACTTAACGTTTCAGTAGCAGAATTGATTGAAATCTTGACTTGTTTCCCCTGTCTTAAAGACACTTTCGGAACGGCCTGATCTGGAAATTTCGGATTATCTGTGGCCATGGTTCCTCTCTGAGGCTGGAGGATTTCTTCGCGTTTGCCTGTAAAAATCATCTGCAGGGTTACTCTTACAAGGTTGCGAGCGAATGCACCTGACTTGTATTTGATACTGTCTCTGAGAATGGGTTCGACTTGGAATCCGAAATGTTAGGTGAATTTATCTCTTTTCCCAACCATTGCATCTACTTCTTCTCAATTACTTCCCGGGACTCGTATTTTTCGCTTTTATTGGGAACGTCAGAATGCTCTTTTTCAGCTACTGAATTTTACGAACTTGGAACTCGTTACCAAGTAAGACGGGTACCGCCGACACCATTTCTGCTTTTAAAAGAACGTCTGATTGCATAATATTTTACATAATACGAATCTCATAAAATTAATAATTTACGCCAGCCTTGTGAAATACTTCAGGATCTCCTTTATTTCACATTTTTTTGCACGGAACAGCGACAATTAAGTTTGAGTTGTGTTTCGTTTTGATTCGGAACCACTTTAAATGTTTACAACTTCTGTTGCCTGTACCCATGTAATAGCTACTTCACATCAATAGGATCATCAATGGCATTGTCTGTTAACCGTCAAAAGATACATTATATCATTAAAAATATCCAGTATGCAAAATGGATGACTTTCGGTAAGGGAGTTAGCCATCCAGCTAAGAGGTGACACTGATATAATAGATTTATAAACAAGGGGATTTAAGTGATGTGGGCAACTGCGGAGGATGGCCATGAAAAAAACATATTTTGGCAGAAACGTTGTAGCAAACGTTGTGATAGGGAAGTTGCAGTTGCAAGCGAAGGGGTATCGGCACAGAAACACCAGTTTTATAGGAAAATGTGCTGTTCCCTGCGTTGTAGGATGCCTACGTACTGTCGAAAAAACACAACCCTTGTCGGAACTGCTGCAACCTTCGAATAACATTAACTCACCTGGATGATTATTTCTGCCCTTTTCAAAGCGAGATTTTGAACCTTGAACGGAATTTCAGGATGTATAATGGTAGCAAAAGCACAATTTAAACATAAAATGTGTATGTGCTCGAAATTAATGTTCAATTAGTGAAGAAAGTTTTGCTACACCAAATAAATAAGCCTTGATAACTGAGAATATCCGGGTTTTTGTTCTTACTACTACCATAACATTATTCAGGGTGCCTATGATACTGAAAAAAAGTATAGTAACACGCTTGTTTTTCTGTCAATATTGTGTTCAGGATTCGAATAGGGCTTCAAATGAAATACTTATTACTTATATTCCTACCAGCACCAGCCCAGCCTATCACCCTCTGGACGTCTGGGCCAGAGCGGGAGTTGGGGGGAGTTTGGACGTGACCATAAGGGAAAAAATCCACAGTGTGGCCCCTTAGGCCCTTTCACAGGAAAAGCTGCGCAGCATAACGCCATGATTTCGTCGCAGTTGCAGTCCCCTTATCTGGATAACGATTTCTCAGTTCACATTGCACTCCCTAAGAATCGGACACTATTTATGCACCTCTAATTGTAGCACTATAAATGCCCCAAGGTAAAATAATTAATAGGTTTTCCGTGGGGATCCATTCAAATCACTCCTACGCTATACCCACCCATTCATGACATAGGACATGCGCAAATGAATGTTAAGACGCATTTATTAATGAAATTGATAACGAAAAAACTTTAAAAATTCCAAATTTCAAAAAGTCCCAACGATCTAACTTCTATTCCATAAGATTCGTGGCAATATGGATCGCCTTGCCAAGTTAAATTAGAAATAGTCGAATCTCACTAGAAGTTAAAATAAAAAGCAAACGATATCTTTTAAATAATACTTCATATATATTTTGAAAAACATAGGACATTTTTGACTTCTGTGCTTTAACATCGAATTCGGACCGAAATGTTTCTGATAACGCCGGATTCGGGAAGCAACTGTCACGCATACATATTTTAAATGTGTTTTATGCTGCGACGGATCCTTCCCCATGCCTGTTGGTGATAGTTTCTTCAATGCTTTTCACGTAATTTTCTGAGTCCTCCATAAAATTCGTTGTAGTCAACCATCAAGCTGTAAATCCAAGCGTTCTTTTGCGTGCGCTTCCGATAACGGCGATAGCCATTTCACTAGAACTGGATACTCAGGCCTGAAGCTCCCATGAGTAGTTATTTCACGTCCTACGGTGATCTGCAATGCACATAGAGAGGATGAATATACTAAGAGGACAAACCACCTGGTTTTTTGCAAGGCATAACTGGTGGTTAGTGACCTTAAAGACTCATAAATGCCTATTCTCTGGCAATATACGCAAGGGCTCTCATTTAATTATTCGTATATCCATTATCTAAAAAGCAGCTTTTTCTGTTAAAACTTATCAAAAAATTTACGATAATTTTGCATTTTCAAATGTTTTCGATAGCGTCTTTATTTTTATACATACTATTATGATTTTTAAAGAATTTGCTTTAAAACGAATTTGTAAAACGTATTTTACTATCTCTGTCTGTTACGAGTATATATTTTTTGCATTTTTAGCATCATTTATGCTCTATGTAATTCGGATGCGCAGCATGCCTGACGACTAGGCGTTGATCCAGTTTGATGAATTAACTAGTACTACCCTAATAGCAATGAAATACGATTCAAGGCTCGAACGGTCGTACGTCAATCGCATCTGAAATTTGATTGGTTGCTAGTGCACATCGATGACGCGTCGCTAAGGGCGCAAGAGAATGCGCTCAGTGTTATTGGCAAATCGATCGGGCACTGAGCTGTCGATCCCGCGGGTGCCGTGCCACGCCATTTCCTGCGCTGTCGTGCTGCGACGCTGTCTCATAACTGCCTGCACCCCTTTTCTGTCTATACCGACCGTTTTTTGCTTTTTTTGCAGAATTTTTAGAGCAGTACCTATGAAACACTTAGGAGACGTGCCCAGAAAGGTTTTCTGGATGATTTGCGTCAAATTGCCGAGAATATGAGGGAAATGTATCCGTCCGACTAATCTTAATTGTCGTGGCATCTGACCTCCTACTCTCGTTCGTCATATGACGACTAAGAGATTTCCTCGCAGTCCCGCAGCTATTTATTCGTGGAAATTGAAGAGAGGCAGTGAATGATTAGATATTTTTTGCATTCCTCATCCCTTTTTTCTATTGCGTTGTAGCTCATTATGTCTGAAGATGGATTTCATACTGGGCCCTATAGATTCCAACGTTTTCGTTACGAACATCCCGCTCCTCTCGTCGTCATCGGCACGCAGAACAATTACCACCGTTACCATTTTTAAGGACAATTCATCTGGTAGCGGCGGTTCTAGCATAACTATGCCTATTGTCCAGTATCCTTCACATGCCGGTAAGCCATTACTTTCCATAGATAATCTTCCTAGACGGGAATCGGCGCAAACGAAAGAGGCGACGTGGTAATAAAACAAGAAGACCCAGCCGATCAACCATCAAAGCAAGTCTTCGATGGATAATGCAAAGCCAAATGCAAGAAATAAGGCTTTTGCAGGCTTTGAAAGTGGAGGTGGCGGCCACACGGCATCGCCTGGATGAGCACATTGGAAGCTGCGGCACACATGCGCCCCAGCCTACTGCAAGGGGTCTGATTGTACAACAAATTTCGACCCTTGAAGAAGTAAATGACCTGACCAAAGCCGTCGCATATATAAAGCAATTGGTAGGTTGTCTAGGCATTACTTACCATCTAACTAGGTTACCAATTTGGCCTCCCTTGGCGGCGATAGCGTCCGCAATTTTGCTGATCGCGTTTTCGCATCGCTCTTCGCCGATGAGGTGACCTATCGGCTAACTTTCTACGGTCGCCACCAGGACAAAAAGGCCTTTTTTTCTTTCTCCCCTTTTTTCGGAATTCTTTTGGGTAAGAAATTTCTCATTATTAACTAATTCATGTGCACCGCAGACGTGTTCAATCTTTGGAATATTCCGTAAAAGGCGGAAAAATTGCAGCTTGAACGAGCTTTAATAAATGCCTTTAAAAAGGCATATGACTGACTGCAGAAAAGGGGCTTAAAGGAAGCCTTGGGCACTTTGCTAACGGTAAGTAGATTTTAATTATCAACGTTGTATACAAACATTTACTACATAAAAACATGCGCATTGTTTACTCACCTTCACTAATTTTATTGTCTTTTCATTACAGGGTGGATACCTCATGAAACGGCTGAGGGATTACTGGGTTCATCAACACAGGACTACAGATTAGGAGAAATTTATAAGATTTATTTTTGTACATTTACGCTTTACATATTTTTAAACAAAATACATTTAACTTGCTCACTCAGTCACCTTATCATTAATAACTATTCGATTAGAATGTACTGGGGATCGTTTTTAAACCGTTTAGCTAGTATGGGTGTCAACCAAAGGAGTAAGGGGTTCCACTGTGCGGTTGAAAAACGAGATACGAATTTTCGGATCCGATTCGCGTCCGAATTCGTAGTCATGTTTGGATCCATTTCGCGTCCGAAAATTCGTATCGTCGGATCCGATTCGCATCCGATTTGCGTCCGAATTTTTATTAGGGTAGTTGTTTCAAAAACCCAGATCAAACATAATCAACACTTTATTATCAAATACAAATATGACGACTGAAAGCAGCAGTGGAAGTTACTAGCCATTGAACTTTTCATGCTCCTAACCCATTTCCAAAATTTTAAGCGATCAGTTCAACTAAGTCTAATAAGTCGGCAGACCCCACCCTGGAATCGACTGCACTCGCATCTGATTGGAAGTGCCTAGCCCTTTGAATCGACCGCAGACGTTTCTACCTCTGTCAAATGAATACTCTCGAAAGTCCATAACAGACTATTCTTCATTTTAACAATTCTTACTAAGATACATTCATCCCTTTACTGTAAAGCTGTTTTTTTTACAAATTTTGCTATTTCTAAACTTTGGAAGGCAGGTTTTTCTACTTAAATCAACCTCTCATTTCGAACACTGCTATTTTATTTTTATTTTATTTATTTTATTTATTTATTGCCAGTTTACAGGCAAGGTCAAAAAATATATACCGTAGAGGGTCAAACTGACAGTGCAAAAAACTCCTGATCGTTGTTTCAGGTGTTTTCAGGAGAGAAAACTGCAGCTTATTAAGTAATTAAAGTTCAGGACAGGGACGCGTTAACACAGGTGCCCGGTGAAGAACTTGTTCATTCAGTGTTACGGATCCGGTATTCTGCACCAGCAGGTATGTCGGCGAGCGGCTGTTCGCTGTCGACTGAGAAATAAGCCGATTGAGTTCTACAGAGCAAGCAATATTGCCCTCAGCATGAAGTCCGTCACAGGATTCAGAGTCCGTGAACGCCATCAGAACCGAAGAGAGCTTCCACAGAGTCAGCACCCAAAACTTTTGGAAGGTGTCCTGAATGTAGAAAACTAGTGACACTTCGCGTAAACAAGGGATAGCTTTGCTGAATTTTTATACTTCTAGGCAGCTTATTCCAGATTGCTATAGCGTTTACCGAAAAAACTGTCGGTATCTAACTGTGCGTGCCAAAGGAAGAAATAAAAATACATCTCAACGACTGGTGCCTCTAGAGTGGTCGAGGTGCCTCAGATATGTAAGGGGGTTAAATGTATGACTGTTTAGAAGTTTAAACAGTAAAAATAGTCCCTTCTGTAATCTGCGAAGCCACAGCGGGTCAAGGCTTGCAAGCTCACAGCGTTATTGGCAAGGCAGGTTTCGGTGTTCTGAAGAGAAAAGTCGTTTTGTAAAGAAGTGCTGGACAGATTCTATCTTCTACCGTTCACTCGCGCGCAGAAGGCTAAGTAGAAACGAGCATTATTCTAGACTAGGCCTGACATACAGTTTTATAGAGGCTGATCTAATGTTGACAGTTTTAAAATTTCTGAGAATAAACCCAGTAGTTTGGCGTGCTTTCGAGACAATCAGGGTACAGTGTGCTGACAGATTAAGACTACTAGAATATGATATGCCCAGATCCTTTATAACTCCGGGCACATTTAGATCGTCACCGTCTATGCTTAGGTGGGGCTGATGGTTGTTGCCAATAACCATAATGGAGCATTTTTGCCAAGAAAGTGAGAGGTTCCATGTGTGACACCACTGAGCAAAGGCCTGAAGATCCTTTTTTAAGAGCTCAAGCACGATGTTGCGATCAACCGGTTTATATCGATAGGCAACTTTTAAATTGTCAGCGTACATAAAGGGCCTACCATACTGAAAACAATTAGGAACATCGTTGACAAAGAGGCAAAATAGATGCGGGCCGAGCACACTGCCCTGAAAAACTCCGCTCCTCACATGCGTGGGGTTGGAGATAACATCAGAAATTTTAACCCGTTGTGCGTGAGCATTCAAATAGGAAACTATTAAGTTCAGAAGCTTGTTACCTATGCCAAAGGAGGCAAGTTTCAGCAGTAGGAGATCATGGTCAACACGATCAAAAGCCTAAGTGAAATCGAGGTAAACGGTGTAAATTGCAAAACCGCTATCTGTAGATTGTAGAACATGATCAAATTAAGAGAGCTGGCAAGCGTCACAAGACCTTGTTTCGAGAAACCGGGCTGGGCCGCATTAAGAAGGTTATTCTCTCTTAGGTGACGCATCATCTTGTCTTTGAGCAAGGTCTCGAAGATCTTCGAGATTGCTGGTAGTGTATTTATTGGCCTAAAGTCGTCAAATGACGCAGGTCGGCCATGTTTGGGAATAGGCAATATGTGTGATTTCTTCCATAAAATAGAGAAAGTTTCACTTCCAAGGGCAAGTTTAAATATCTTATACAGAAGCGACGGAAATATATCGTTTGCATCGGCCTTTAGAACGCTGACCGGGACGCTGAATGGCTACGGTCACGTCCAGAGGGTAAAAGTTATGGTTTCGAGGACGTTACCGGTCCAAACCCGGATGTTAGGAAAGGGGGCGACAGTATGTTCACTAAACGTTCTAGACAAGAAAGCATTGAAGCTATCAGCAGTCACCTTAGCGTCAGAAATTGGCTTTCCTAAGGCGTCTCGAAGTACGGAATGCTGCGTTTTTCTCTGCACTTTTACTGTGCGCGAAAAGAGCTTTGCATCATTTAACGAAGGGTTTTCGGCAAAGTTAACCTCATCGGCTTGTCGTTTTTCCTCAAAGAGCCTCTTAGCCTCTTCAAAGATTTGTTGGATCAAGGGCAGGACGGAGGTGTCGTTTTGTAGATGAAACGATGGGAGAGTCTACGCAGTCTATGGCGGAATGATAAAGGGATGTAGACTTCATCCTTGAAATTAATTATTTTCTTACGGGGAACGAAATGAGAAATGAGTGGACCTAGAACTTTGTAAAAAGTATCAGGACAAACAGTAACATCCGAACATACAAAGAAGTCAGTCCAGTCGTGGGAATTAAGGTGTGTTAGCAATTCCCTCATATTTACTGATTGGAAATCACGGAAAAAGCTATATATTTTGGAAAACGTTTCAGCAGCCTCTAGTTTTAGTGCAGAAAGAACTATAGTAACGCGCGAGCATAGAACCAAAAAGAGCTAAAGTGGTTATGGAAAAGAGGAGTTTGTCTTAAGTTTTTCCTGTGTTCTAAGGATTCGATGGCGCCCAAGAAGTGCCCAATCAATAAACCTTTTTATTTATAACCTTTTTATACAACTAAAGTTTTCAACCTCAAACAAGTTGGTTAAATTTGAGAAAAGGGAATCGTTGTTGGACTCTGTGAACGGCAATTGCGAATTCACTGTAGGTGCGCCCACTCCCAACGGTCACCAATTTAAATAACCACGAATTTATCCTCCAGAGGAAAGCAGACGTACTTACGTACCCTTGGCGGCAATGGGCAGCTGTGTAGTAAACTTCCCATTTGAGCCTTAAAAACCTAAATAATGGAAGATTCTATTGGGTATTTAAAGAAGATAACACGATTCAACTCATCTACAAAAACTAGGCCCAGATCCCCGTTAGGATATTGAACAATGTTCTTAACGCACACAAGCCTATCTTATATAGCACTTAACCCCTCAGCCGGTTTCGTGCCTATCAGAAGCCTATTTTCCTCAGTTGATTCAAACTGTGTAAACGAACTATCTATGGGCTGGCTTGGACCATTTACGTGCTGTTTTTGAAGATCCATTCCGATTAATTGAACACATCGGGTGCTCGCCCCTGCATTTCACCTTAATTCAGTATTCAGTATAATTCAGTATATATAAGGGAGATAGGCAGAGCCTTTGAAAACCCTATTTACAGATAGACGCTAGCAAAACAAGCAAATGTTACATAGCGATAGTCGTTTTAGTATATCAATCATTGCTGTCGACTTAATATATGTTCATCAAGTAAAAATGCATCAAATCTTCTTTTAAACATTTCAACGCTTTCAGCCTGAACAACTGAGGCTGGCAGCTTGTTCCATTCGTCAATCACCCGTTGGGAAAAGAAGTTTGCCCGTACTTCAAGTTTGGCGTGATTTCTTTTCAGTTTGTATTGGTGACCTCGGAGACTTGTCATGTTTGCCAATTCAAAAAGTTGGCCATCTGAAGAGCACAATCAACTCCTCTGACCAGTTTGAAGACTAAGATCATATCCCTCTGTATTGCCTATAAGAGAGGAAAAATTTTAAGTCTTTCTAGGCGGCCCTCATAGGGTAGGCATTCCAATCCGCTGACTAGTTTCGTTGCTCTCCGTTGAACTTTCTCCAGCAGAGCGTAGTCATGTTTTCGTCCAAGGGCGCCACGCCTGAACGCAATATTCCAACACCGGCCGGATAAATGTTCCATAAACGCGCCCAAAAAGCTCTCCGTCAAAAATTAACGAAGGACCTCCTGATTGCGCCTAAGATACACATTGCTTTCTTTGCGATATTCGCACAGTGCGACGATGGTTTGAGAGTTGGTGTTATCCATATACCCAAGTCCTTTAGAATATTTACCTCCTGGAGTTGGTGACCACTGATGGAGTACTGGTATTCAAACTCAATCAGCCTTCTGGAACTAAACCGCAGTCGGATTATTTGGCATTTGTTAAGATTAAGGTTCAGCAGCCACTCATCACACCATGTTTGCAAGCGATCTAAGTTTTTGTTGTAATTTTCGCGCATCCTCCGGTTTTTTTCAATCGAGTTCCATAACTTCAAATCGTCAGCGAACATTACCTTCTCGCATGTCAGACAATCCAGGCAGTCGTTTACGTATATCAGAAACAAAATGGGACCCAGAACGCTGCCCTGCGGAACTCCACTGTGAACGGTTTCCCAGTGAGACTTGGTGTCTCCGATACAAAACACGCTGGCGCCTGTTCAGAGAAAGTCGGCCAACCATTTGAGTAGGTTGCCAGTCACACCCATTTGACGGAGCTTAAAGATCAGACGTTTGTGTGGAACCCTGTCAAAGGCTTTTGCTAAAAGTCAATGTAGACTGCATCGACTGACAAACCCATTTCTAATGATTTTGTCCAACTTTCCATGGATGTGAGCAAGTTTGTGAGGCAGGATCGACCACTTCGAAATCCATGTTGATATGAACTTAGCAAGTTATTCTCTTCAAGATGCCTCATCAGTTCCGTTTTTAATAATCTTCTCCATCATTTTTGCAACAGATACTTGTGAGGCTGACTGGTCGGAAACTGTTTGGTGATGTCCTCTCCTCCTTTATAGATGGGGGGTTATGTTGGCTATCTTCCACTCGGTAGGCAGAGCCCCCGCCTCCATCGAACTTTCAAATATCTTGGAGAGCGGAGAGGCCAGCTGGTCTGTGAGTTCATTGAGAACTTTTGCGGATATACCATCTGGGCCAGGTGATTTAGTGGGCTGTAGCTGTTTCAGAGTTTTTCTTACTGTGTCCATTGGGAACGACACCGTGCTTATTTTGTTTGTAGATGTGGCAGTACTGTAGTATTCATCCTCGTAAAAAAATGGTTCCTCGGTATACACGGACATAAAGAAATTGGATAAGAGGCAGGTCTTATCAGAGTTATCAATTAACCTGTTTCCCTGATTGTCTTTAAGACAAGGAATGCAGTCGCGATTTCGTTTTGCCTTATTAACGTAAGCATAAAACCTTTTCGAATTTCTGGGTATGTCTTTGACTATTTCTGACTCAAAGTTTGATCTTTCTTTTCTCAGAAGATTCCGACACCGATTTCGCTGTTTCTTAAAAAGCGGAAAATGTTCAGGTTGTTGATATCTGGCATATGTTCTCCACAGTCTTCTTTTTCTTCTTGAGATTCCTTTTTTTATTTCCGATGTCACCCACTCGGGTCGGGGAGACGCATGATCGCCTTTTTAAGTGGGCAGAATTTCTACCAACTGCTGAATCAATTTACTAATGAAGAACCAGGCAGCATTTGGGTCAGGTACATGTGCAGGGCTCCAGTCTATCCCATTCAGTAATTCTTTTCATTTTGGGATAATCCCCTTTCCATACATTTCTCTGCCTAACTGTACGACGTTTTGGGTACAGAAAATGACTGTACTCCCAAGCAAGAACACAATGATCACTTCGTCCAAGCGGCACGTAAGAACTTAATGCAAGGATGCAATTGTTGTCTCTACTAATGATTAGATCCAAACAGCTTGACTGCTGCCCATTTCGGAACCGGGTCTTCATTGTGACATGTTGGGTAAGAAACTCCTCATTTACCAACTGAAGTAATTTCTGTTCGAATGAATTTTCCGATCGCGAACAGTACATTGACACCCAATCGATATCGGGAGCGTTGAAATCTCCAAGTATTAATAAATGTTTACTACGGCAGATTTGCTTTACCTCTGCGATGAGTGCTTCGTCCGTGTCCATTCGCTGACCTGGGGGTCGATATACCACGGCAATATGGAGGTCTGGTTGGTTTGGGACTTTCAGTTTACAACAAAGTATTTCGCAAGACGA
Organism: Schistocephalus solidus; assembly: GCA_017591395.1. NCBI lineage: Eukaryota > Metazoa > Platyhelminthes > Cestoda > Diphyllobothriidea > Diphyllobothriidae > Schistocephalus > Schistocephalus solidus. The sequence goes on along the minus strand of WEDG01006760.1, from coordinate 8,492 downwards.
GATCCTACTTGGCGAGGGCCCATCCGGAATAAAGTCAATGCCTTCTCGTATAAACATTGCGATTCCACCACCCCTACGTCCGTTTCTATCCATGCGGATAAGCTGAAAACCGTCTATTCGGACTTCAGTGTCTGCGATTTGTTCATTTAACCATGTTTCAGTTAGAGCTATGAAGTCAGGTTTTAAATGGTCCACGACCAGTTTAATTTCATCCATTTTGTTCAATAGACTCTGCACATTTGTGTACATCATTTTAATCTTGTTTCCTTGCCTCGATTTCTGAAGATTTTTAGTTCTGTCTTCTACATGGAGATTTCTGCTGGATATTTCACAAGATATATCCAGTCTCCCTGTCTGGGTTCAAATCTATAGGCATTTGGTAGGGCTTTTTACCGGCGTGGTTGCCGTCAATTTCACCGGATGTTCCCATAAAAAGAGCGCACCGTTTTGACTATTTTGTTGTCTACTATTTTCAAGTTTTGTTCCCCTCGTATTGACGTCTTTTTCAATTCTGCTACCAGTGTCCTCATTTTCATTCGATCGGTGGGAGAGTAATCCGGCTGAAAAACTCCACGATGATTCTTTCGTAGTTGGGACTTTCGAGAGAGCAATAGATCTACCTGCTGTTTACTCCCCAAAAACGACTTTTAATGGTCTTGGTCGAACCTCATGCGTTTCATTTGTAACGAGAGGTCCCAATCGAAAGATCTTTTTGATGTCGACTGTCACACCAGTTTCTTGCGTATCATTCAATAAATTTTTGGAATGTCAGCAGATCCTGTTTTACCCTTTCTTTTGGCGTTTCCCCAGTAGCCTCGAGACTCCCTGAACTACCAGACAACATGACCTGTCAGGAAAAAACTCGTTTCTGCATCCCTGCTTTCTTTTTAGTGATTGAAGGTTGAATCATACCCTTTGATACAGTCTTTAATACTGTGTTCAAATTTGTCTTCATCGGTGAGCCTGTTGGTTCATTTGCAGACATCTCTATGGACCTTTCAAACTGCGTGAGTTCTCCTGACAATGCGTTTGCACGAATAGCACCCGGGAAACCTGCATTTTGGTTTATGGCATCCAGGTCTGTCGATAAGTCGTAGGCCACTTTTCCGCCATTACTTTGCTGGTTACCATGCCCTGCTTCATTGTTGTTCGATGGACATGTAAAAAGCATGCTGCTGTCGCTCGTCCGTGGCAGTAAAGAAACCTTACGATTACTGTTTTTTGACTTTTCAGAGACCGTCAATCGCTGATTTACTTTTGTGCAGTCGGATTCTATGTGCATTAGATTTCCCGAACCTGGGGAAACGCAAGACATAATTTCCTCCTCGCTTATTTTCTTTCTGGTCATCTGTATTTCAACTGACTCAGAGGTTTGTTCTAATGACTTTGTTCTTTTTCTCTTTTGTTGCGTTTAATGTTGTGCCTATTGACTTCTACCGTTTCCTTTGTGATAATTATGTTTTAAGCTTGCTGATGTTTTTTTCGGCTCATTCGCATCGTGTTTCGGCGAGTTAATTTTATTATGTTTTTATGAGGACTGATATTATTTCCGATAGGAGATCGAGGTCTCCTTCAAATCTCAAAACTCTGGTTGTGAGTCCTTGGCATCCATCACAGTGTGCCAGCCCTTCACTGTTTAGCTTAGTTTTGGTAATGTTCAGTAGTTTACTGCTTTCTTCATTATTGCTGCTATGTGGTTCTTCTCGGTCTGCTGAGAGTGACTTGAGTATTTCTGGTAAGTTTTTGTCACATGAAATCGAAAAACGGTTTACAAAGATAGGAGAGATCATTATTTTTTTGTAGTGTATACTATTTGTTTTTTCTGCTGGTTTCCCGGGCGTGGCCGAGCGGTCAAGAGCATCAGTAGCTAATCGAGAGGTTGGTGTTTCGAGTCCTGGCTGAAGCGGTGAATAATTTTTTCGCATGGTCGGGTCGTGAACATTTGCGTTTCCCATGCCAGCAAGATCTATACGAGGATGCATTAAGTTTTAACGAGCAGCTTAAATTATCAAGCGAATAGTTTACTGAGCACAAAAAGAAGTGCTTTTCTGAACCGAATTCACTATCGAATGTTACTACGAAGCAAAGAATGATGCAACCTTCGAAGTGATCCAATGACAACTTATTTCGTGTAGTCCTGACTTTGGGAACAGATTATTGGCCAAAAGTCAAAAGCTTGGAGACGAGCGAATTTCAAACGGAGGTCCAACGACGCCGCAATAGAAACAATATGAGCAATAAATGCGCCTATTCGTTCAAAACCACTTTTAAAAAAACAATAAATGATAGGAAGAATATTCAGGAACGACTCAGCCGTTTGTAGAGGTCAAAGGTCCTGGATAACTTCAGATCTTCAAGGGGTTTTGCACTTTTGGTCCACTGAGCAGTTGACAGTATTTATTGGTGAAGAGGCTGTTTTTATCAAGTCAACGAAGGTGATAAACAAATTCCAATTTGATGTCGTTTTGTGAGGTAATTCGGCACAAGAAAATTTCCAGAAAATTCCAAAGAGCAATTACGTTCGTGCAGTGGCAGTTTTAATGTCAGAATCCGAACAAGCGAAGTGTTAACGATTTTCAAACTTTCCAAGTTGGAGAACAAAAAGATACGTGGTTGCTTTGCACACGTGGTTGCTTTGTACATAATTTGCTCAAGAGACTGGGATGGCTTTCTTAGCATTCGCTTTAGCCGCTCAAGGTTACTCTCAAATGGAAAAGATCAAAAAATTTTAAGTAAACCATCTCTTTCAACCTCGTCCGACATTTCACTTTTACAGTATAAAAATGCAAACCTTTCTACAAACATTTTTAATAACTCCGTACAATATGGCGCCCATTGTTTGCCCGACCATGGGCGAACTAGACATCTAACTGCCGTAAGCAGTAAGAGGATGTCCTTCCAATACCTCCGTGGTAGAACATCGTTCAATACTATTAAGCTGGTATATAAAAAACTGTCAAAATTATGTTCATTTCCATGTATCGTTTTCACTTACTGACCTAGCGAACATTGAAAACGGTCGCAGCATGTACTTATTAAGGGAACGTAACCTAGCATTAATGATAGAAACGGCTGAAACGGACCACCTTAACTGAGAATCCTTAGGGCCTCGTAGACAAACGCTTAAGGGTGGTTTTGGGAGTCCCAAATAAACTGCATTCAATGGGTCTAGTGGGAAATCAGTAATCTAACCAATGTTATAGTCTTAGAAAGGAGACATGCCTTTTCTGTGACAGTTGTCTGTGGTTGACAAAAAATCCTGATCAGCTCTACTACGCTCGGACACGCTGTCGTAGACAAACTTGTCTACGTACTTACACTTAACGTAACGGAGATTGAAAAGGATATGCAGGGGCTGAAGATGGAGATAGAGAAGTTAAAGAAACTTCCTCACAATTTGCCCGAAAAGAAGCAGTCCCTAACGATGGAACACGAGGGAGACAAATGCACATACGCAGGCACAGCTTCCACAGCCATCACGTCCAACAAGGAAGATGACGCTACGTCAACGGAGCTCGATGCAGCTGTTAAACAGCATCCAGTAAGGAAAAAGGGCAAGCGGCAGGGATCCAAGAAAATACAGAAACGAGTTTCAGAAGACACAGATAATATTTTATCCAAAAATGTAAGTCCCAGAATCCCAGCATCGGACAACAACACCACCAAATTGGATAACGGTAATATCAGGAGAACTTCAATAATGCCTCTTCCAAAGGCAGTTCCGACTTCAGACTCACCTCCTGTCGGCTATCCCAGCAGTTCTAAAGAGCCCTTAGTTGGGAGCGAAAAATACCAATGAGTGGCAAGATATCATTGGGAAACAACATAAAACGAGTATCAAGTTGAAAAACAAACCTAATGAATCCCTCTGGTCATTCAGAGGAAAATATGATCGGCAGTGAATCAAAAGACGCCCTAGACCGAGAGAACTGCGTTGTTATCCAGGGCTTACCTGAATCAACTGCACACACCTCAAAGGAACGGATATCCGCTGATCTTGCTATGTTTCAGCACCTATTGAATGATATACTTCATTCAGGAGAGACGATAACCGTTCGCGCTGCCTTCAGGCTCGGAAAAAAGGATATCGAACAGTCCCAAAATGTGAAACAACGGCCTATCAAAATTGTCTTGGACAACAAGGAAGAGGCTAAACTACTTCTCTCGAGAAAAACAAACCTTCGGAACTCTCATAAACATATTTTTTTTCAGCCGGACTACTCTCCAGCAGAACGTCTGAAACGCCGCGAATTAGTGATAGAAATGAAGAGGAGACTTGCAGCTGGAGAGAGCAATCTGGTGATTTACAGGGAACGCGTGATACAGAGAAACGCAACATTGCTCTGGAACCAGCCCATGCTCATGATGGCATCGGCAAATTAGCATTGGCAAACTCGAGACAAACGGAAGTTGGCTCTGCTGACTGCTGCACACTGAAATTTCTGTATACCAACGCCCAAAGTCTGTTTTCGAAACTCGACGAACTGAGAATTCAGGTAGCCGTTCTGTCTCCCGATATTATAGCAATCACAGAAACATGGCTGTCACAGAACATCAGTGATTGCGAAGTAGCCTTATCCGGGTACCAGCTGTTCAGGAGAGACCGCACCCAACGCCAGGGTGGAGGAGTTGCGATGTATGTTAAAAGCAATTTCACAGTGTGTGAAATGACGGAGAAGATTAGCAATGGTATTGAGGCTATTTGGCTGAAAATAAAGACGCGGGGATCGCATTCCCTTGAAGTCATGACTCTCTACCGACCACCGGGGACAGACACTGACGCTGATACTTGTTTGTTGGAGAACATAAAGGAGATAAGCAGTCGACCTGATGTTGTTCTCATGGATGACTTCAATGCACCCAGCATTCGATGGAGCGATCTGCAGGCACAGAGCTCAAAGTTTTCCTTCGATCATCGTCTGCTAAAGACAACACTTGAAGCTCTTTTCACCCAACATGTATTTGTTCCAACGAGAGCGCGTGGAGGACAACAGGCTAGTTGTTTAGATCTCGTCTTCACTAAAGATCCTGACAGTATAGATGAGGTACACTGCCTACCTCCACTTGGTCGAAGTGATCACGCAGTACTTTCATGGGAGTATGGTTTATATTCTGTGCCATCTGCAATAAATGAAACCAGGCCCAATCTATGGCGAGGAGACTTTTGCGAGATGAGAGCTGAGGCATCACGAATAGACTGGGATGTTCTTCTCCGGGAAAGTCACTGAGGACTGGAATTTATTTAAGGAGTATTTGTTGAATCTAATAAAAATGCCATTGTCCGCCATCACAATTTAGGATATCTAACAGACCACAGTGGTTAACAAGGGATCTAAAAGAGAGATTAACAGGAAAGGAAGGCTTTGGAAAAATTTTGCCGATCCAATGAAAATTTAGCCTTGCAAGCATACAAAAACTCAGAGGAACAAGGTTAAAAGCTTGATCTTCCAAAGCCGACGGGATAACGAGAGGGATTTGCTCCAGAGAGCAGTTCACAATCCCAAATTACTCTACAGCTATGTAAGAAAAACCACACGTAACAGGAACGATGTTATAAAATTAATGGTGAACTAGAAAAAATAGGCAGCAAAAAAAAAAAAATCCTACCATAAAAATGGAGGCAGAGTTCAATATGCCTTCATTTTTAAATAGAAGGTAGAAGAAAAAAACTGCGTAGAAAGATAAGGTCAGGTGGTAGAGTAGGGTAATACGGTAGTAGCATTTCAGAATTAGATAATGAAACGTCGAGGTGATTCGTTCTTGATCACTTAGGCCTATGAAACAAAATCTCACGAAAATGCGTCAATGAACTTAAGTCCTCAGCATCTTAGGATCCAGAATTGAATTCTGATGATGGTTAGTATCCAAAGAAACGGTAGCAATTTAGACTGTGGACCACCGAATGTGTACGTCCGAATGACGTCATCGTTTGGATGACTGGTGATTTAAGGAAACATCATAGTTCATGGGCGACCCGAGGTAGCAAAAAAATATAGTTTCAAGTGGGTCACTTAAATTCCCGATGGTCTTTTCTCTGAGTCCTGGGAAAGCTACTGAGAAAAGATGAGGAAAATAAAAGGTTAATAGAATCAGTGTGACGCAAAATGTGCAGTCTTTGGTTGAATGCAGATGGACTAGTAAATGACCAAATTTTAATTGGCAAGTTATTCCAGAGAAAGCTTTACCTAGAAGCAAAGAAGAGAGAGCGTTTACACGTGTAGGATGCAGGGGGAGGTATAATTAGTGCAGAATTTCTTAGGTTTTAAGGAAGACTAACGGGGGTAATGACAGAAAGCTTGGGGAGAGTTGAACTATTATTATGTCGGAAAAGGAGACAACAGCCTGCTTCAAGTCTCGTGACCCAAAGAAATTTTAGCTTCATTAGCTGGCATCTTGTTGAGTAGGAAGTAGTTGAAAGAGTCGGAAATAGGAGTTTTTTGTGAAATGCCTTTGGACATTTTCAATTTTTGAACGGCTAGATTCGTTCATTAAACCGAAGAAAGGACAGCAAAATTCAAGAATGGGAAGTACAAACATACGATAAAGTCTTAATTTAATTTCAGGAAGGTAGCAATTATAAGAAATAAAGCCGCAAATCTGAGCAACTTTGGCCGTAATTCTATCGGCATGAGGCGAAAGATCTAATTTATTGATGGAGGAACATTCAATCATAGGGCACCCTTCAAAAAAAAGAGGTTGCGGCAGCCTTACAGGCCCAAAACTCATGTAGCGACACTTAGTAGGTGAGAACTCCATTAGCCATGCGGAGCTCCAGGCCGAAAGAGCGTCGAAGTCTGAATGAATTTGTTCTAGGCAGCGTTCGGTCGATGAGTTAGAGACGGAATACACGCATTTGAGGTCATCAGCATAAATAAAAGATTGAGAATGTTTAACTATCGATGAAATATCATTTATATACAGTAAGAACAACAAAGGACCTAATACGGTACCTTGAAGGACACCACTAACAATCGGGGTAGCACTTGAGTATGAATACCCTACTAAAACCTTTTGCTTTCGATCATTTAGGTATGATCTAATAAGTCAGTAAGGGGACTACGAAATCCTATAGCTTCAAGTTTAGCTAGAAGTCGTTTATGAGGCACTTTATCGAATGCCTTACTTAGATCAAAATTGATAACTACCACAGAGAGATGATCATTACGAAGAAAGGTTAGTAGATTTAGAAAAGACATGTGGCAGGTTTCACAGGAGCGGTCCGGTAAGAAGCCGTGTTGGGAAAAGTTGATAATTTGATTGCTTATGCAAAAATCCGTGATTTGTTTTGCAATTCGTTTTTCTAAAAGTTTAGCAAGAGAGGGCGTTTTATGAACACCGCGATAGTTTTGAATGTCCGAGCGGGAACCCGATTTAAAAACTGGTATTATAATAGAAGTTTTCCAGTCATCGGGGAAGAAACCATTTTCGAGAAATACTGAGAATAACTTGCTTAGTTAAGGTGTAAAATCCCTTAACTGTTTAATAAGTGAGTTTGGAATGCTATCAGTTCCAACCGAATGTTAATTTGTTAGGTGAGCTACTTCCTTTTGAATACATGAAGGCGAGAAATTAATATTTGTTAGAAGCAAATTTGAAAGCAGAGGAATTGTGGGAGTGGGGCTAGTTTCAGTGGTAAATTGGTTGGAAAAAACGAATTTAACAACTCTGCTTTGCCCAAATCGTCTGTAACAAATTTTTTGTTACAGTCGAGTAAGGGCGGAGTTACATTCAGATGCTTAGCCGATGACAGAACATAGAAGATATGAGCAACAGATTTGGATGAATTGCCATCACTTAGTGCCCGAGACTCCCTGTGCTTATCTCTCGCGAGCCTAATTTTCGATGCTTATTCAAATATTTGTGCAATCCTTAAATGAACTGACAAAGAGCTTTTAGATTAATCTTTAAGTTGTTTTCGTAATTTTTTAAGTCTGTTCTGGAGAAAATGCGGAACAGTAGAAGAAGCTGTATTTGAATTAAAAATCTTAACGATTGCTTAACTCATCAATCAGCTGCCTTGCCAATCCCAAATGAACGTACTCACTGCTACCCATTGCCGTCACGGGTGGACTACTAAATGCACCGACCAACAATGTTCATGTGTCGAAACGCAAGTCCGTAGTTAAGTATGGCTCGATCAGCTTCCGAAGGCCAATTGTGAACGAACTGCCCACTCTCGCATTCCATCCCGTAAAGATGACTAGCCTTCAACTTGAGTTGACTTAGGCGTTGACGGCGTCTCATCACCAGGCATTTGTGACAATGACGACAACGTGGAAGAGTCAGATGACTCCTAGTATGAGGATGAAGACTCCCTGTCAGATGACTAAGACGAAGATGAAGTCATATTGGTAACTTTCTGTCAAATTTTCTTTAATACATCTTAAAGCTTCAAGATAGCTACGCTGTATATGATGTCTAGCCATATTACAGTTAAAAAGGCAGTGACCAAAGCACCAAAAAGTACAAAAACATTAAATTTGTAACAACTC
>WEDG01006758.1:0-29266 GCA_017591395.1 Schistocephalus solidus | reverse complement strand
ACGCTTGCCCTGTCTACCACAGTGTTTCAATGATCGCCTGATGAGCCTCTGCCTGCCTTTTCGGGGAGACAAGTTTGCCACCACCCTACGCTCTTCCAATAACGAGCTCTGATGTGGCGAAGAACAAAATCTACGTGGAACTATTCGGTTGCATGCGCATTCATGAAAACCTGTAGTTAACCACCAATACATAGACAACACCCTCACCATCATCACATACCTGAGAATATCATGGTTTCATAGAAACCGTGGCTTGGAAGGATGACAATCTGACGCTTACACCAGACCACCCAATCAGCCTAGTGTATGTGCGGTGTGTGTCGAGTGGCTGACCAGTAGATTGGGTGTCAGATGGCGATGGCTCCTCCATATCCCTGATTTAGTGAACCCTGCTGTGTGAGTTATGGGGGCGAGGTCGTTCTGTGGCACGCGAAGACGGGTACGCCGACCTGTCAGCCAATGCGCCGACACCCACATCAGACCACTGACCAGCTCGCACGATTGGCTGAATGTGCGCGTAAGGGAGAGAGTGAAGTCGACAGATCAGCGCATTTTCCTCACTATAAACAATCTGACACGATTAAAACTATCACGGTGCGCTAAAAACCGTGGCTTTGAATGTTGTCAACATACGGAAACACTTGGATCACGTGGAATGGTTGACTGACAGACTGTGAGTCAGGCTGCAATGGCTCCTTTTTAGTGTGGCTTTTATGGTCTCACACTCCGTGGTATCCGAGCTAGGTGTGGTGGTGCACCCACGGAGTGGCTCTGGGCACGCCAACCATCTGCACCCTGCCTGTCATGACACTGAACTCAGGTGGGGAGAAGGAGAGAGTGCGGTAGATGCAGCGCAAGTCTACTAGCACTTTAAACTAAATCACGCCCAAGTCATCGTCCCTGCACCACACTTCCGTGGAGCATCGTGTGGACATAGTCGAGCTACCACTGTCGAACTGTTGGCTGCAGGTGAGACCTAGCGTAAGTGCACACGCCCTGCGGTCAAGGAATCTCAACGACGGATACAGGCTCAAAGTTGCCTGAAGGGACAGCTTGCGGTCACTGCTAGTAGGTCCTTCTGTAACTCTTTGTCTCCGTGAAAGCTTGGTCACTCCAATGGGTCTTCCCTGACTTGCGATCTGGGGACCTTTGTGATGTCGATCACTGTGTACTTGCTCTGCCTATATTACTATCTACTAGTTGGCTGCTGGTGGGGCTGTAGAGTTAACCCAAGGCACAACTGGAGGATTGATTCCTTTCGTGAGCGCCCAGCTACCAATTTTAATATTCCTGATCGAAACCGGCAAGAAAAAAAATTAATGGCGCAGTGGATAGAGCGTTGGACTTATGCCAAACAAGGTCGCCAGAAGGCACAACAGGAAAAGTGAGTCCTTTAACCGATCGTTAAGCACCAAATTATTATTGTTGATGATTATGATCGAAACCGGCTAGAAAACGAGCTCATGGCGCAGTAGGTAAACCATTGGTTTTCTGCCTAACAATGTAGCGAGTTCAAGCCTTTTCTGATGCAGCGCCGGGGTTTGGGGATGGCTTGCTGATGACGACACATAAGCCAGAAATGGCCATTAAAGTCTTCCATGTCTTTGTCGTTAATATAATTCTGCCTTTATTTCTTGTTGCTTAGTGGCTGCTGGTGGGGCTGTAGAGTAAACACCAATTCACAACCGGAGGAGTGTGTCCTTTATCCGATCGGAGTACGCCAAAATACGATTGTTAATATTCCCGATCGAAACCGGCAAGACAACTAGCCCGTGGCGCAGTGGATAGAGCGTTGTATTTCTGCCAAACAAGATCGCGAGTTCAAATTTTGGGGTGCCGCAGTGCCTGGTCGTGGATATGGCTGGCTGATGACGAAAAATACGTCAGAAATGGCCATTTCAGTCCCCATGTCTTTGTCGGCAATATAAATTCTTCCTATTTCACTAGCTGCTCTGTGGTGGCTGATAGATCTCTAGAGTTAATCCAAAGACACATCATGACGATTGAGTCCTGTAACCGATCGGTGAGCACCACATTATTATTGTTAATATTCCCGATCGAAACCGGCAAGACAACGAGCCAATAGCGCAGTGGGAAAAGCATTGGACTACTGCCCAACAATGTAGCGAGTTCAAACCTTGGGCACCACAGCGTTTGGGGTTGGGGATGGATGGCTGTTGATGGCTAATAAATCAGAAATGGCCATTCCAGTCTCCTTTTTTTTCCGTACTATCATTCTGCATATATCATTAGCGGCTCTTCGGCTTCTGGCGGGGCTCTAGAGTTAACCCCAAGGCTAAATGGGACGAGTGAGTCCTGAAACAGATTGATGAGTGCCGAAACTATTATTGTTAATATTCGCGATCGAAACCGGCAAGACAAAGAGCCAATATCGCAGTGGGTAAAGCGTTGGACTTCTGCCCAACAATGAAGTGAGTTCAAGCCTCGGCTGCCGCAGCGCCTGGGGTTGGGGATGGCTGGCTGATGACGAAAAATACGCACAGTAACATTATCAGTATCAATCTATTTGAGGGAGATGTAGGTGACTCACATTTGAATTCCCTTTTTGTACATGCGAGTTGTGTTATCACATAATATTATCTCAATATGTTGGCGAGGCCAACATAGTTGAAAAATAGCAGACAGTAAAAAAGTCTCCCAGTGATATTGAGGAGAAAAACATTTTCGCCCTTGGAGGGGGGTCCAACGAGGGCATTGCGGAGGTAACATAAATCAGCCAGATGCTCCCTTGCTGATTGCAGAGTCCGTTAAGGGATTTCAAAGGCAGAAATATATGCCCAGATCATCCTCGGTCCGTTGCGGTTTGAACTTAGGAAGAACGTTCATACACCTCATGGACGACGGCAGCCAGGTCCAGCTGATGCGAACACTCACGGGGTCACCAAATTGTGCAAATAATTAAGCAGCGAAGACCTTGAGGACCCCAGCATGGGAATTATGGGAGAGTGCAAGACCTCAAACGAATATAACAAACATTAAGAAATGTTACTTACATATAGCTAGTAGAATCATAAATACCTTATTTGCTGACGTCACACTTGCAGCTTTCAGTTCGTGTTGTAGCTCGCACCATTATATCGATCTAACTTTCGCTTAAAAACCTCCAAGGAGTCCGACATAACAACATCTAGAGGAAGTCTATTCCAAGCTTCGACTACCTTTTGGAGAAAAAGTACTTGCGAGTGTTTAGCCTTGCTCCAGTCACACGTAATTTGAGAGGATGACCTCTCAAGTTCGTTGTTGGTGCTAGCTCGAAGAAATCACCTGGGACGAGACAACAGTTCTGGACGCGTAGTATGCGAAATGTTAGTATCAGTTTCCCCCGAAGCTGTCTATAGCACAAGGGAAGGAGCTTGAGATTCGACAGCCGTGTTTCATAAGGCAGTGAGCTATATCCAAGGACAAGTTTTGTTGCTAGCCTTTGGACCTTTTCGAGGATGTTGATGTCTTTCGCCGCCCAGGGTCTCCAAGCTTGGATAGCGGACTCCAACTGTGGCCGCACAAATGTTCCGAAGACTTTAGCGAAGCATTCGGTAGTGAAGGCTGCGAAAGCTCGTTTAACTAGGTACAGAATCGACATGGCTGACTTCGCTACCTTTGCGCAATGTAGGGAGGATTTAAGCGAGGGCGTGATCCAGACTCACAAGTCCTTTTGGGCATCAACTTGTATCAATGGAATGCCATTCAGACTGTAAACCGTACGGTTCGAAGGATTGCTTTTCCCGACTCATATGATGGTGCACTTGCTCTCATTAAACGGCAAGAGCCAGTCATTTGACCATTTCTGGAGTCGATTTAAGTTTGCTGCAAGTTCTCTTCGTCAGCCGCAGTTTGAATGACGCGCCAAAGTTTGAGATCCTCGGCAAACATGGCAATATCGCAGTCCAGTTCGTTGGCACAATCGTTGATGTAGACAATGAACAAAATAGGGCCGAGAACAGAGCCTTGGAGAACACCACTCTCAACCTCAACCTTGGTCGACTGTTTGTCGCTGATATGGACAGTTTGTGAGCGGCCAGTTAAGAAGTTTTCTATCCATGTCAGAAGTCTACCTCTTACGCCTATGTTATTGAGATTATAAAGAAGGCGGTGGTGCAGGACGCTAGCAAAAGCCTTTTTGTAGTCCAAATAGACTGCGTGCACCGTTTTTCCTCTATCGACCGCTTCAGTCCAACGTTCTAAAGAGTAGAGCAAATTTGTGAAGCAGGAAAAACCTCTACAGAAACCGTGCTGGACCTCGGATAGCAGATTTTTAATGTTCAAGGAACTGCATTAGTTGTCGCTTAATTATTTTTTTCATTATTTTGCAGCCCACTGAAGTTAGGCTGACCGGTCGGTAATTGTTTGCAGAGACCCGGCTTCCACCCTTATAAAGCGGAGTAATCCATGCGGATTTCCAGTCGGCTGGTAGACTTCCGGTCTGGAAGGATGTTCGGAAAAGCGTAGGGACTGGTTTTGCTTACTCTCTAGCTAACTCTTTCAATAACTTGGCAGGTACTTCATCGGGACCCGGAGACTTAGATTCATTTAACTCCAAAAGTTCCTTGAGAACAGTAGTTTCGGTGAAATAAGCAGTCTCGACTATTGTATCTATTTCAAAGCCATTGGTAGGGTAACCGTAACTCGTTTCCTTGTTCCGTGTATTCTGCCTGAGGTAACCGTTTAAACAGGTTCGGGTTCACGGTGGCCCGGTTCAGCAGGTCCACTTTGAAAGCCTGTCTTGTTCTAACAACAAGGCCCTTGACCCGATTTCTCTGCATTTTGTACGCATTTAGACATGCAGGAGTTCCGTCCGTAAGCGATTTTTTCCACAATCTCCACTTTTTGTTAACTTTGAATTTAAATGCATGCGTAAGCCATCGCAGTCTGTTCGTTAACCTTTTTCTCAAAATTGGACAGTGATTTTCCATGAGCCTGTGCAGTATGTTCCGGAACGTTTTCCAGTCCTCGGTTTTGTTTCCAAAGAATAAAGGTTCCCACTGAGTGCGCATGAGTTCGACCCTCCTTCCACCGAAATCGCCTTGCCATATATTCCTTCTGATTGTTGTGGGGCTTACTGGTATAGAAAAAAGTGAGTACTCCCATCACAGTACCACGTGGTCACTTTTACCTAGCGGCGGTAGACATGACACTTCGTCGATGCTGTAATGCGACTTCGTGAGAACTAGATCCAGGCAATTGGCCTGTTGTCCTTCGCACACCCTTGTTGGAAAAGTGACGTGCTGTGTGAGAAGTTGCTTAAGCGTCGTGCTCAGAAGACAACCATCAAAGGCTAGGTCAGAACTATGTGCGCAGGTTGAGCTCCAGTCGATTTGGGGTGCTTTGAATTCACCCATGATCCGGATATCCAACCGTGTAGCAATCTTTTCAAGCTCCTCTAGCAGGTAAGCATCGGCTACAGGGTCTCTTCTCGATGGGCGGTGAGACTTTCAGGACATGTAGACTTGATGATTTGGCACTTTTATGTATAGCCATATCGCCTCGGAAGTAGACGCGAGTTTATAAGTTTTGTATAAAACTGTAAGTTCGCTTTTCACGTATGTGAGTACGCCGCCTCCTGGACGCTCTTTCCTGTCTTTTCTAAAAAGTTGGTAGCCAGCCATAGTTACCTCCCGGTCGTGACGTGTTCGGACAACCAAGTTTCTGTTACGGAAATTATATCTGGAGATAGATCGCAGCCATGAATCTTAAGCTCGTCGAGCTTCGATAATATACTCTGCGCATTGGTGTACAGGAATGTTAGTTATCGGTTTGCTCGGAAAGTGCTAACAGTCAGGCGCGAGCCCCTGTTTACTGGGCCAACAGCGTGGTAATCCGGAACGGGCCTCTCCGTGGGAAGAACAATGGACAATGGATCACTTGGTTGTTGTTAATAATCAAATTTGTTACCCCCTCGCTGAGCCACCGTTTTAGTTCGATGACAAGTTGATGGCGTTTGTTCCGCTCCGAAGGTGAGAAGTCCTGTTGAAAAAAACTCCAGGGTTTGAGTTTTTTGACTAAAGTGCCTAGACAGAATGAGACTGGCTTCCTGGCTACTGGTCAAGATAACTTTAAGAGGCCTAGAACGTGTTGATTGAGATTGGCTTTCGGGCCGTTTTCCAAGTCAGAAGGCTTTTTCCAGTTCAATCGACGTATTAGGTTTCAGCATATTGTTCAGGAGTTCACGAAAGTGGTTCATGTCTTCAGAATATCGGTCTACTGGAGTCGCAGCTGTTGATTCAGGTAGTCCCTGTATTATGAAACTTTTTTTTCTGTCCGTGGCATTTTTTGTAACTACGACGCTGTCTTCCACTACCCGGTGGGAAGGTGCTATTGTATATTTCACTCTTCACCTCTGTGAGTTCACTTTTTTGCAATTTTTTAATGCATCAAACTTCTCCCTCACGAGCTGTGTGCCAAAATGCAGCGTTATATGTAATTATGCAACTCACATTACGTGTGACGAAGTTCAACTTTACACTTTCGACTAACAAAAGTGTGCTTCTTTTTCGTATGTAATTATGTAACCAAATTCTATCTGAATTTTCCTTCTGTATAACTTCCTTTTCTCAGCAACTTTATAAGCAATAGGTAGTTAAAATGCATTAAACTACCTTTCCCTTGATAATACTGAAGTGCACTGAACGTAGAATTGCCTTTCGAGTGGGTTTAAAACAGTGTAGTTAAAACTTAAGTGGTATTGCGTACACAATCTTCATTTTTAGATCATATATTGGCCGTGAAATCCAACTCCATATGCGGATGAGAATAGGTCAGAATCATTTAGCATGTAGCCTCAAACCAAGACGCAATGTTTCACCGAAGATTTTAAAGCACTACCGATTGACTGCAACAGTCTATAGGTAAAATATTTATGCAATGCTTTTCATTCTAGTCTCCTAAAACTGACAATGAATCTATTTCTCGCTGAGAATGTTGCAATACCAACAAGAGACTTAAAGGGCGAACTGCATTGACCTCGTTCTTTCAAAGGACCCAATTAATGCAGGTGAACTTAGATCCGTGGAGCCCAATACAGTGGTTTTTCCAGAAACTCGTTTTGCCTTCTTCTCTATCACACACGTCGCGATAGAACAAACTGGCGACGCTGTTGTCCGAACTTATGATTACAGCAGAACAAATACAGCAGATAATCGACGTACAATGCGCCTGTTTTGGGGGCCTGTTTTGAGAAATGCAAAAAAGTTGGATTCCGACTGGGAAGAACGAACGAAAAGAACTTTAAGACCGAACCACAGAATTCACTTACAATCCCGACGGCAGAATCAATTGTGGAGTTAGGTACCGCAAATATTAACTTTTAGTCGAAGAGGAAGGCTTAAAATTGGAGGACAAAGAGAAGGTGGAAGTCGTCTTTTTAAAGCTATTCCAGCGCGAACATGACCGGTACGCAAAGTTCATGCTGCCAAAGAATTCTGTATTCAGTATCTCAAAGTCCTTATTCAATCGACGTAATGAGTGTTTCACCATAGAAGGGCAGCTTCATGAAAACTATTTTGACCAACCTGGCCGAATGAATGATGCCTCCTTTCAGGCAGACTTAGAACAGGCCACTAGTCATCAGATAGATGCCCTTATTTTCATTTAATCACTAACACTGCCAGACGACGCTGACGTCCAAACCAAATTGCTCGCTTATCTAGATCAGAAAGCCAAGATGACGGTGCAACAAATAGCAGAGGCGCGTGTCCAGATCCTGTATATCAAAACGACACTAACCTGATCAATGGCGTGAACAGCCAACCTGTGAGTGTTTGACATGAAAGTGAGCAGACCGAAGGAGAACACCAGTGTAGCAAGGTCCCGAATACAGCTTTCTGGCAGTGTGGTGGATAGCATTTCGTGTCAGATTGTCCGTATCGCTCGCGAAGGTGTTACAAGTGTTTGCTGGTCGGTCACAAAGTGACACAATCTTGAGCAAAACAATCGAGTCCAGGAAAGAGATGTAATGCAATTGCGCGGCACGACTCTCAGATACTTAGCTGCGAAGACAGAAAATACCTGACGGTAATTATTGATGAAAAACCTGCTACCTTGCAGGTTGCATGGCTTCAGACTTGACGAAAATCCGCATAGACGTGTGACAGGCTGTTAGGTTGCCTGAACTGAAACCAACCACCGTCCGTGCCTGGGCATCAAATAATACACGAATGCAGGTTCAGGGTGTTTTCTACGACACTATTGTTTTCGAGGATAAACCCTGTCTCTCAGACATTAGAAGACCATCATTACTTTCTGCCGACTGTGGAACACATTTTTAAGATTTGGAATGGAGGAACAGTTTGCGGAAGGATTAATCTTTCTGAGGCATATCTACAGTTACCAGTTGATGTGGCCGCGCTGGAGAGGCTGGCAATTAGTACACATAAACGTCTTTAAAGATATACTCGTCTCAACGTTGGCGTCAAAACTGCAACCAGCATATTCCAGCAGCTTCTGAACCCTACTTACAAATGTCCCTGGGACGGTTGCCTTCTTGGATGAAATTTCGTCGTCGGTCTTACGGACGAGGAGATGCTTCAGAGATTCGATAAGGTAACGGAAACTCTTATTGATAATGGCCTTAAAATTAAAAATGGAGAAGAGCGACTTCTTTTTTATAGAATTTCCCTACTTGGGATTTGTGGTAAGCAAGGCAGGACACTCACCAGTTTCAGAGTGAGCATTCAAGAATAAGAAGGTGCCAAAAAACGTAGATGAGCTTAAATAATTTATGGGCTTGGTCAGCTAATACTAACCACTCCTTGCAGGGCTGCACCACTTAAAGACAACTTTAAACCGACGGCTTTGCAAAGATGCGAAATTTGACTGTTCTTTAGACTGCCAGGAAGCGTTTCACAGCATAAAGACGAATATTATTGAGTCACCTGTGCACTCACATTTCAAAGCCGATAAAAAACTATCCTGTGGGCCAATGTATCTGAGTATGGGGTTGTCAGCATTCTTCTTCAGAAAGGTTTACAGGTAAATATCGTGCCCTTGATGCATGTCACTAGATCATGCATAAAGACAGAAGAAAACTAGACTCACATCGATGAAGAGGCAGTACAGGAATTTTATCTGTTCATTTAAGATAGACAATTCGTCCTCCGCACACAGCCACTAAGTTTTTTGCTTGGAAAAAATCGTGGCATGTACATTACACGATGGAGAGGATATAACGGTGGAGTAACACCCACCTGAGTTAAGATTTCCAAATTCAGTACGTGCCCACTCAAAATATCGGGGCTCCAGATGCTTTATAAGGACTGAGTTTATGTGACGAAAATCAGAAAAATATGGTGGTCGCAAGCACATTGATACAAGACGACGACGAATTCCGAGTGGCCATCTGGCAAATGCCCCTCACAGCCGAACATATCAGGGCAACCTCCACAGCAAACCAACTATAACGTCACGTTAAGGCATTTATTCGGAACGGTTGGCCTAATGATGATAAGTTACATCCAGCTATATGGCCCTTCAGGAACCGGAAGGAGCAATTTTACATCAATGAAGAATACATTATGTACGATGGTAGAATGGCGATTCCAGCCAAACACCAAAAACAAATTTTACGTGATATTTACGCCGGACACCAGGATATGACCCGTATGAAACAACTGGCCGGAAGGTATATATATTGGTCAGCAAGTGATAACGATGTGGAATGTTTCGTTCGAAGTTGCGGGCCATGTGAACGTTTAGCAAAGAACCCACTTAAAGTACCACATGTGCCATGGCCGCAGGTTACAAGACCCTGGAAAAGAGTACATGTGGACTTTGCTGGACCATTTTTAACGGATTCCTTCTAGTAGTTATCGACGCATGGTCAAAGTGGCTAGAAGTTTTGGACGTCAATAAAGCTACTACCGAGGTCACAACAAAAAAGGAAGAACTTGTCTTCAGATATGGCATCCTCACAGAGATTGTGATGGATATTGGCACCCAGTTTACGTCATCAGTGTTCCGGCAGTTGACCCAGAAATGGGGAATCCGACATATGACGTCACCGCCATTTCATCCCCAATCCACCGCCCAAGCAGAATGTTTTTTGAAAACTTCAAGAGAACTATGAGAAAGATGTAGAACACAGGGGGCAAACTGGACTTCCTCAACACGTTCCTTCTGGCCTACAGAACAACCCCAAAAAGAGATCTTGGTGCTCAAATACCAGCCGAGCGTTTTCCGGCAGACAATTGATGTGCGACTACAGTGCATTAAAAATGAGGTTCGGGTTTCCCAAATGCCAAAAGACTATTTTCGGGAGGGAGAAAAGGTGTTTGCCCGAAATTACAAACCTGGCGGTAAAGCGTGGGTAGAGGGCACTGTCAGAAAGTAGGGAGGCGTTGTCTCCGAGAGAGAAACGGTATCGGGATTGAAGTAAACGACATGCGAACAAGCTAAGATTGAGTTTCACCTAGGCTGGCCAAATAGCCCTCAATGTGTGATTTGAAATTTTTGAGGCTACGACCCTCAAAGTAAACACAGTGCCAACACCACCTCTCGTCTGAAAGAGCCATAGAATAACCGCCGAAAAATCTCATCATGGACCCGAAGAAGAAGCGATATGCGTTTAACCTTTCAAAAGCGGGAGACGTTTCCGAGACGGGAGCCGTGGTCGACTTGCGGCCCAAGGCGGAAAAAGCATGTGATGACGCACGCCAAAACACGCTAAGCCGGCTGAAAAAGACACGTAGGAAACCAGGCCATTAATTAGTGAGCGCCGCCGCACCGAGAACGCGCGAAGCCCTCACGCACGCGTGCAGCCCAAACTTTCGAGAATTTTCCGCTAGGGGATTCCAGCTGATATGCGACCGATCAACGTGCACCACGTTGCAGTTTAGACGGGTTCCAGAACGCTCTCAGCGATTGTCACGCCATTGGCCGGAACATTCGAGAACACGCAGAACTCAATAAATAAACGAGAGTTTAAATGCAAGAGACCCGCTGTTTTCTACCGGCACAAAATAAAGTGGTTTTTACAGAAACCCGCTATGCCTTCTTCTCTATCACAACCATTGGGATAGCACAGTAATACCGCTTATAAACCAAGAAACCGGAGAATAACTGACGTCTGGCTAAATTACCGGTGAAAGAATTTGTCAGCGATGAGAAATGAATCTTCAGTACTAACCTGACATATTATTCTTACCGGAAGTCTTGATGTCGAGTAAGTGACGTTATGCATCGTAATTGTTCTATGAAACTACACAAAGAGCAATTCGCTCTGTTTGAGGAACGGCGATTATGAAGAGCCAGATGAACCTCGGGAACAATCGCTGTAGAAAGTACCACCAATAGTTTCAAAGAATTACCCGAATGCGGAGCGAGATAAGGTCATGTGCTCACAAATTGGGGAAAATGCATGCAGTATAAAATTATAGAACGAGCCACAGAAACCTCCAAAAGACATTTGAGCTACACCACCAGCAGGTTAACGAATCAAGGGACTGTTGAAGTGTTAATAGGGTAACATAATGAAGATCACTCTGGAAATTTAGATATGGCGGAATATATTTTGTCAGGTTTTCGCACCCGTTTGCATCAATGAAACGGCTGTTAATCAGGCCGACTTCTATATAGCTGTCATAGAAAATCTCTAATTCACAGATGACAATATGAGAAAGAAACTTCCTGTGCTCAATTAGATCAACTACCCGGAACCAGACCTCATACCAACAATAGTACAAAATAGCTTATTAACAAACTTTCCAGATCACTTTCACATACCTTCCAGTCATCCATTGATCAATATATCCTCCCCTATTTGAAAGTAGTTAATATTTACCCATTCACAGGAGTGTGTCCAGACATAGCCCTTATAACTATCAATCGACGAGCCCTACATGCATTTGTTACACAAATTATTAGAATAATCATTTAAATAAATTACGGTGATGTTTCTCAAAATTACTGACTTCCTTGAGAATGCACCACAAGGAAGTGGAAAAATACGCTCCTGTTTAACCAATCTGCTCTATTAAATGAGGCGGGGTCCAGAGCACCAAATAAGAACACAAGCGTCTGTATCCTTTCAATCGACTTCCAGAAAGCCACGATAGTGTCTAATAACCGCAGATTAATTTTTGAGCTCCGAGAAAATGGGATAAAGGAGAAGTACTTTAACCGTAAGAATTCTAATATTCTTGTGACCTTCGTTCTATGGTATTGTCAAAATGATAGCTCTGGTCTTCCAGTTTAAAAAAATGAAAATCCACAGTAAAAACCTATAACTGCAGCTATCTTTATGTATGCAGCCAAATCTGCCAAGTTGGTTGCGCTAAACGATTATCCAGTCCGACAAATGACCACTCGTACATATGACACCAAATCGCTTCTAAAGCCTGTAAGACAAACTACATATTTTCAAATTCGTGTCACGAATAACAGTAGATTTAGCCAAAGGCGGGCTCGGATAAACAAACAATGCAAATTTTGCATGTAAAAGTCCCTTCAATGTTCAATCGGTTCTTCTGTATTTTGAATTATGGGTACCATCTAAGGCAATAAATACAGACATTTATATTTAACGTGGTTCTCCCTGCCGAGCTAACACGTCTCCTTACTTACTCTTTAGTATAAAAAGTTCATAAATATATACCCAGTTTGGTTTATTTCTACGTGAGATTTTAAAAGTGTGAACCCACAATGTAACACACCAAAGGCTTTATGACAGTCAACTTCAAAAATGATCTTGCATTTAACACAATTCACACAGGATGCTTTAGGCAATGTGTACTCAAAATAAAGACAAGCAGAACTTCGCGAGCTAAAACAGCAGAACGATATTGCAACAGTGTTAAAATATGGTAAACTTCAGCATACAGGATTGAATCCTGAGGAGCAGAAGTAGATTTAAATGTATTGCCTTCAGATGAACACCACAAAATGTTTCAAAATATTAAACTTTTGTCTAAAACCATTTACTTTCTCATAATGTATTATAACTGCGAATATAAACTCCCTGTGCTAATGAGAATAAAATACAATGGAAGGATCATCATGCATAAAGTTGAATGTTGCTGGTGTAGTGGCCTCGTAAGTGCGCGAACCACAGCGTTAGTGCTCCATTGACGCTTAATTATCGATTAGGCCCCCATAAGTGAAGAACGTTGTGTGAGGTGCAAACTGAGACCTGGTGCCGTTAACGAGAGTAACAACCAATGTTAAGAGTCTAGCACTGCCTTAGGCCCAGAGGTGAAATCTTTTTGTGCTTGTGGTTGCATAACTGCGAAAAAAAATGCGTCAGTGAATATATCATGCATAGGAGAAGCGACACAGCGTATAGGCAAAGTGTTAACCAAAATAGATTTATCGCTTGCATGAGGTGATATAATGGTTTTCTGCATTGAAGATGTTGATTGGTGATAAGGGTGTGTTAAATAGGATTCCGATTTACTTTCCTCCTCAAGGTTTTATTTCTCGTGCGTAACTCCACTCGTTTCACCGATATAGAGCAAGTGGCATCTGTTGATTTAATGCTCTGTATCAAGCTAACTTGTTATACGTTTTGTTTAAATTAACTGGTATAAGTAAGATATTTGGCTCCCCGTCAGTTTTCTAGATGTCGTATTATGTATGCGTTAATACGATTAACCCAACCAGATCTTACAAATATTCATAGACGAAGCATTTTCCAAAATGTTCTTATGACCATTTAGTTCGTTATAATACCATTCGCACGTAAAACATGTGCACTGGTCGTTTTAAAAAAGGCTTTCATTTTGTTTGATTTATCATTTTTGGAATCGAAAGCAATACTTGTAGAGAATCATTTACAAATTTCCAGTATTGTGTATACATAAGATGAAGCTGAAAAAGTCCATTAAGACCGGAATATCTATTTCCGTATCATTAGCCTTCATCAGCCAACCATACCCAATTGCGTGTGTGGATCAACCGAAATTAAATCCCGTGACCTTTGGTCATTGAGTTTACTACTCTACCCTTGAGCCTCAAGCATGTAGTCTTTTGTCGGTTTGCGGTGGGGATATTTTCACCGATTTACTTAACGAACATGTGTGTTCCGTTGCACACTGGAGCTCACACTTGAGCCCTCGTTGGCAGTAACATAGCAGATTGGAGCATATAATGATAAGTTGGAGCCGACAAGGTAGAGAGAGAGAGAGAGGAATACGCTTTATTTTGACGTATCATTCAAAATTTTAAGCACAAATATAAATGGCTCCATTCACTAAGATAATAGGATAAGTAAACATAATATGCAAGAATCAAAGAGTCAAAAATGGACATCTAGCGGGGAGACAGTTCTAGTATGAGCTTTTTTATTTCAGTCTCTTCACACGTAAGGTAGCGTGCTAGAAATGGCACAACGGAGCGCTGGTATGCCGTTGTACGGCAGGTTATATGGCGAAAGCCTCGGTGCATCGGACGGGAAGACTTCACAGCAATCAACTCAGGGTGGAGGGGATGGGTTTCATCATCAAGTATTCGCCCAGCGAATTGTTTGACTGTCGTAAATTGCCATTTTCCTATCGAATCCACTAAAACAGCATAAGAAACACCAGCAGCAGAAGAGAGCATTCGGAGAATACGTTTCAAAATCAAAAAATCCTTTTTAAGCAAGGCTTGAAAAATCACGGGAGAGCAATAAAGGATGAGGGGAAGAACACATGCCTCTATAAATCGCCAGATAAAGGCCTGAGGTGTGTGATAGGAACGTAAACGGCGAATATAATATAGAAGTTTACGAATTTTTGTAAAAAAGAGCATTAATATGTTGGGAGAATGAAAGATTCGATGTCAGAGTAACGCCAAGGGACCGAAAAGAGGATACCTCGTTGGGAAAGACGGCTGAGAATTGAAAACTAGGGGATGGTCGCAGATGAAAAACACATTGGACAGAGATCTAATGGTTCAGTTGAAGGCAATTATCTGACGACCAGGCTGCAACATGGTCAAGGCCATCCTTCAGACACTGGAGATGTGTCTGATTTTTAAGAGGATGACCAACAACCATGTCGTCGGCATATTTGATGTACAAACAGTCATTTGGTGACCTCAAATCATCAGTGTGAAGGGAGAAAAGGTGAGGGGATAAGATGGCACCTTGAAGTACACCGCAGTTGTTTGGAAGGACAGTAGACTTCCGCTTGCCGGATTGTACGAATTGAGTATGGGAAGTAAAATAATCTTCAAGCCAAGAGACAACCCAGCCGGGAGAGCCAGACGCGAATGTTTTATTAAGAAGGAGATGGCGCGGGATGGTGTTGAAAGCAGAGGTATAGTCAAGAAATGCGCATGCGTATGAACGGCAGCCCTTATCTAAATCTCGTAGAGCCGAATGTACTACAAGGGCAACGGCATCTAGGGTACTACGCTGGGCCTTATAGGCAAATTGTAATGGGTCGGTGAAATTGGAGGAAAAAGGCTTAATTCTATCGAGAGCGACTCGTTCAGCAATCTTCAGTAAAGCGGAAGAGCAGGCTTTTGGACGGAAAGATTTAGGACCAAAATTAGCGGACTTTTTAGGGATGGGAGTGATTCTCACTGAACGCTAAATCTCAGGAATCTTGGACTCCATGAAGGACATGTTTATAAGGTGTGTCAAAATTGGGGAAATCTGAGAGCAGCAGTATTTTAAAACATATGGTGGGACTTTATCCGGCCCAGCAGCAGTTAAACCACAACCATTTTTTAGATTTTTCTCACTGTTGCCACTGACACGGGAGAAAAAACGCTTGGTAGTAACGAAAGGTTGTTTGTGGGGGGATTGGAGTCAGTAGAAGTATGGATACAATGTCTGTTTAGATCGTCTTAATCAGCATCAACATTTGCCAGTTTACCACATTAGCCAGTGAGACGCTTAAGATTTCTCCAGAGTTCAGCAGAGGAAAGCCAAAAAGAAGGTTTTGACTGAGAGGCAAAAAGCTGACTAACAAACCAAACCATTTAGTCTGCAAATCTCCCTTTTTATTAAGATGTTAACCTCCTTTAGACAGCCTACGTCTTAAAGATTTTAGATAAGTGGAAGAAATTCTGTCAGGTCGGACCAAAACTGTATCAAGAGGACAACAAATATTAAAATATTCTTTTAAAAATGTTGTAAGGAAGCTGGAACACGACTCAACATTGTAATGACTGAGGAAGACGGGGATAGTGTACGATATGCAAGTCTGGAGAAGTAAAATGTTTTCCGGGGATGTGTCGTGAACCTTAACTTTCCTTTCGGGTTTGAGTAGCAGCGCACGTGCAGAAGCGGAGTAAATTTTTGGAAGGCCTAATAATACAGAGTGATCGAAACCAAATAATGGAGCTCTGTTCTTAACAAGGAAGAACTTGGATTGGTAAGTCAAAAAGTGATCAAGAGGGGCATCAGCGCGAGTATTGAAGGAAACAAGGTCATCAAAGCCTAACAACGTAAACACAAAATAACGAAACTGAAATGAGGCGAACGGAAAACTTACAACTTTCACGATTAAACATGTTCCGATATTGTCCACGCCCATCTTTAAATAAAAGCGGAAAACCAAATGTGTCTACTAAGTTTTTTTAACGACGCAATCGTTCTTCTTAATTCAAGGATTTGTATTTCAAGAAACGATCAGTATAGAATTCTGTATCATTATATTTCCAGGTAATGCTAGGATATGTATTCATGGTCAGCAACATTTTACCCGTGGAATGTGCCTTAAGGGACATTAAGCTAATTAAAGTAGATGCTGTATGGTTAAGTTCTTCATTATGTTAGTGTAAAGTTGAGAGACTACATTACATACATGTCATATTTTCGCCAATTCCGCTGATGTCTGCTCTTGTGCTGATGTTGAAAAAAATTCGCATCGATATCTCGGGTATCTTCCTCAATCTTTCTGTCCTGATAGTATTTCAGTCAGTCAGTTGAACTCAGCAGCGAGTAAAGATTACTTTCCTCGACAAACAGCAACGGAAATTGAGTAAGACGAACCTTTACCTGAAATATTTAGTCCACTACCACTCCTGCGGAAGTGATCTAAAAATTTCTCGCAGGTTAGTTTTCACACATGTACCTCCGGAACTATCCTGTCCCACGCGTATCCCCTGCCATTATGGTTAATTGTTTACTTAAGCATTATACCTTTTCAACACGCAGACAGATGGGGTGATTATGACATTCAAATCACCCTAGAAATGCAATCAGAGAGCCACATCCTACCTCGTAAAATCTAAAAATTAACTGATATCACCGTTCACAAAGATTAGAGGCAACCAAAATCTTGCAGAACAAAATCAGGAGGTCACTGTCATCGGCAGCCTTTTTAAAAAACTTCCATTTAATTGTTGTGGGAGAATACCTAAACAGTATTTTCTATTATTTTGATATCCGAGAAATAATGTTGGTGAGTCCTTCCAATGAAATTAAAATGGAACATTTCCAGTCGAATTACTCGTGATTAGGTTGATTCTCACACATTTAACATTAGTAGCGCTTAAAATGCAATGCCTTATCCTTATGCTAGTCTGCTATCAGTAAAAGACAACTATACATATTGGACCGAATGAAGGACCGAAAAACTTCGAAACGCCACAAACTTAAAAAGCATTCGCATTCACTCTTTTTGTCAAAGCACTCAGGAACAGCTTATAATTAGTTGATTGCACATGCATAGTTGTTATTTCGCAGCATCACAGGGTAGAGTATTAGTGAATCCTTTGATTTTAAAAATGCCCCAAAATAACTTCTGAGGGCAAAATGTGAAGCCGAGCGCACCCAAGAAAGAAAGATAAAAGTATTTACATTAATTATAAATGAACTACGTAAAATATGTTTCTTTGTCCAGGACCAGATGAAGCATATGTGCCTGAGTCTCCTCCGCATTGTGAAAACTCATTTTCATTTCCCAGTTGCCTGCAAGTGAGCGCAGTCAGCATCATGTTCACCCTTGCAGCGTCCGTTGAGGGATTTCAAAGGCTGAAATAGATGTCCAGATCATCCTCGGTCCATTGCGGTTCAAACCAGGGGATAACGTTCATACACCTCATGGACGACGGTCGCCAGGTCCAGCTGATGCGAATACTCACGGTGTCACCAAGGTGTGAAAATAAGTTAAGCATCGAAGACCTCGAGGACCCCAGCATGGGAATAATGGGAGAATGCAAGCCCGCGAACGACAATAACAAACAAGGAAATGTTACTCAAATATAACTAGTAGTATCATAAATGCCTTACTTTCTGACGTCACACTTGCAGCTTTCCGTTAGTGTTGTAGCTCGCACCGTTATATCGATCTAACTTTCGCTTAAAAACCTCCAAGGAGTCCCACATTACAACATCCAGAGGAAGACTATTCCAAGCTTCGACTACTCTTTTTTTGGGAGAGGAAGTACTTCCGAGTGTCTAGCCTTGCTCCAGTCACACGTAATTTGAGAGGATGACCTCTCAAGTTCGTTGTTTTTGCTAACTCGAAGAAATCCCCTGGCACGAGACAACAGTCCTTGATACGTAGTATGCGGAATGTTAGCATTAGGTCCCCCCGAAGCTGTCTATAGTGCAAGGGAAAGAGATTGAGAATCGACAGCCGTGTTTCATAAGGCAGTGAGCCATGTCCAAGGACAAGTTTGGTTGCTCACCTTTGGACCTTTTCGAGGATGTTGATGTCCTTCTCCACCCAGGGTCTCCAAGCTTGGATAGCGGACTCCAACTGTGGCCGCACGAATGTTCCGAAAACTTTAGCGAAGCAGTCGGTAGTGAAGGCTGCAAAAGCTCGTTTAACGAGGTACAGAATCGACATGGCTGACTACGCTACCTTTGCGCAAAGTAGGGAGGGTTTAAGCGAAGGCGTGATCCAGACTCCAAGGTCCTTTTGGACATCCACTTCTTTCAATGGAATGCCATTCAGACTGTAAACCGTACGGTTCGAAGGATTGCTTTTCCCGACTCGTATGATGTTGCACTTGCTCTCATTAAACGGCAAGAGCCAGTCATTTGACCATTTCTGGAGTTGATTTAAGTTTGCCTGCAAGTTCTCTTCATCAGCCGCAGTTTGAATGACGCGCCAAAGTTTGAGATCATTGGCAAACATGGCAATATCGCAGTACAGTTCGTTGGCACAATCGTTGAGGTAGACAATGAACAGTATAGGGCCGAGAACAGAGCCTTGGGGAACACCACTCTCAACCTCAACTTTAGTCGACTGTTTGTCGCTGATATGCACAGTTTGTGAGCGGCCAGTTAAGAAGTTTTCTATCCATGTCAGAAGTCTACCTCTTACGCCTATGTGGTTGAGTTTAAAAAGAAGGCGGTGGTGCGGTACGCTATCAAAAGCCTTTTTGAAGTCTATATAGACTGCGTGCACCGTATTACCACTATCGACCGCTTCAGTACAACGTTGTAAACAGTAGAGCAAATTTGTGACGCAGGATCTACCTCTACGGAAACCGTGCTGGGCTTCGGATAGCAGATTGTTATGTTCGAAGAACTGCATTAGTTGTTGCTTAATTATTTTTTCCATGATTTTGCAGCAAACTGAAGTTAGGCTGACTGGTCGATAATTGTTAGCAGAGACCCGGCTTCCACCCTTATAAAGCGGCGTAATCCATGCGGATTCAGGTTGACTTTTCTGCTGGTAGCTGTCAATTATGCAGTTCTCATACGGCTTCCAAAACGACAGAGCAATGACTGTACTGTCTTACCTTCTGTCATAGTTTTTTCTGAGGAATAAATTGTTCCTCAGGTTAAATTGTACATCATCCGCATGTGACTCTAATTTTACGGTCGTAGCAGAGCCATGGCTTAGAGGCTTTCTATAATTTGTTCAAAAAATAGTATAAAATCACTCCGATAATCATAATTGTTTTTATGAGTCGCGTTTAGTCGGACCTGTCAACCACAACTTTAGTTTAATAGAAAAAGGGTTTACAACGAAGTCGGACAGAAAGCTAATCTAATTGAAATATCGGATAAAAAGGCCAGTCTCTACGCTCTAGGACCCAACTGCTACAATAACAGTATGGCTGGTATCATACAAATTCCCCGTTATCTGCGTGTTGGCAGGATACGCTTGTCAGCTTTACATCTTTTATCAAGAATTGATCAGAGAACGCTGGTTTTTTAAGTCGGACAGCCAAATTCGCTCAATTAAAATTTCAAGATTTTTTGCAGTCCTCTATATTTCAACATGTTTAATGCTTTTCATACCTCTGGAAACGTCTCCTTTAAGTTTATTGGCCATGTCAGGTATTTTAGAATGTAGCCTTCAGTCAAATCTTTCCACATTATCTCATCCGTAAGGATTACGGTAATGGACGGAAGTGAATTTCTTTAAAAAGAGAATTTAAGACAAGGACAAATGAGGACATCCATAGACCTTATATTTGTTCAGTAATTATGTTGCCCAACAAAATAATTCAAGTAATTGGCTTGAATATCTACATCTCATCCAGTTTGGCAGATGGCGTTTCTACCTTCCACTAAAGCATTGATACATATATTCTTTATTTGGAGCAGGGGATACCTACGGCGGCGATTAAGCGTATGCAACGTATTTGTCAGTTTATAATGCAATCCGGTTGGCAGCAGGCATTATACAACTCTACAAACCAAAACTTCTGCTGTGAATGCTTCGTCTAAATTCATTCGGGGAAAAGGTGCTTCATGCAACACTATTTATTTAATCCTTATAGACGAAGGAAGATTTATGATCTGCTGGAACTTATTTCACAACAATACCAGAGCACTGTCTCCTTGTGTTCGCATTTTTGTTCTCAGATCATTTATATCAAGACAATTGATCTCAACAAATTCAAAGAAGGCCCATACGTACAAAGTACGTCTTCTGATAATTTTAAGTCCTCGATGGTTAACCTAATTTGAGACCTATTAGATAGCACTGTGGAATATTTTATTGTTAAAAGACTACAGTCAGCCATAAATAGGAACGAAACACTAATTATTTTCCACGCATATTCAATGCCCTCAAGGCGACTTTTAATGTTTGTTTTTGCTTATTTTCTATCATCTTCGCTATACGCTCAGGCTTTATGAATGATCCTGTCTGGAATAGGCCTCCGTGTAAGTGACGTGCATTCAGTGTTAAAACAAAGTGAATGAAATGGCTCTCGCCGATAAAGTTTCTTCTTTTTGTTATCCATTTAAATGCAAAACCAAAGTTTAATTAACGCTAGCTAGTTTTCTAAAAGTCCACGTATCTGCTTGTTGATACAGTTAACTTACCACGTATATTCTGATCAAATTCGAGAAAAAAACCTTGAAATTGTTTTGTTCACTCGGTCCGCACCATTTTTGACGTAAAAAGGGTAAAATTTGCACATATTGCGGGAGTTTTCCTTTTCAGTCATAAATGTGTTTTGACCAAAACCAGCAGACTTATGATTTAAAGCAAAAAACAATTAGTCTGAATCTTATATAAATAGCGCCCACAGTGACAAGAACTGAATGTATTGCCTCCTCATGCTCTTTTATATCTTGAGTCTGTTCTTCATTTCTCCTGTCGTTTGCAAAAACAATGACGGTAAGCTTGCTCAACACTTGAAGTATTCAAATTTTTTTTAGTATTCAAGTGTATTTTTGAGATCAGTACAAGAGTTTTTTTTAAACATATGGTAGTTTGCGATTTTCTTAGGACGTTAAACAGAAGTTGGAAACACTATATTTCCTATCATTTTCACTGGAAGAATGGCTTAGGTACAGTTTTAAATATATCTGATAATTTGGCACGTGAGAAGTTGTTTTACTTGTGTTCAGGTCTTTAGATTACGAGATATGCAAATCCCCTTCAAGTATATTAATACCTGTGCTATAAAAAGCTTCAGCAAGGAGTAATCCAAAATATTAACACTTATGAACTGCGTAACATAATTCAAATCTATAAATGCATATTTACCAGTCTATGTGACCATTGCCTTCGCAAGCATAACAGTTCTCTAACTTCAAAATGTTTATAAAGAAGGGATTCTTCTTTATGTGCGAAAAATTAAGGAAAAGCACAGATAATACAAAAAGAACCATTTCGGCTCGGTAAACACTACTAGGTTACATGCTTTCTCCTGGCCTAAAGACAACTAAATCACCTTAATTGATTGAAATACGACACCAATTGACTGAGAGCTAATGCATCTTTCGACCCACCATAACAATTTTCTTAATAGACACAATGTCGAAGGGTAAGCTGCGTGAAGGATGTACAGGCAGATCAAATCGCCTTCCCTACATTTTCAGACACACATGTCAACTCTCCAGAAAGCTAGATTAACCGTCTTTAAATGCTTAATGTGCACTCACCTATCAGACATATCTACTATCAGTATTCATTGCGACAATGTCCCCGTGTGCGGCTAAACATGGTGGTATAGGGACGTTGAAATGTGTGCAAAGTGGTTTTTGGGATAGAAGATTTGCGCAGGAACTTCCGCACCCGGCTGTGCCCTATGTCAAGACAGAGTCAAGAAAACCGGAGGCGGGTGCAAACGCAGGTAGTTGGAGTGGCAGGGTTCTCCTCAGACTGTGCCGCTACGCCTGTATCAGATCCCATGGGGTGGAAGTGCCACTACTGCCAAGAGTGAATGATGAGGTCTGAACCAGCACCTATGCGTGCCACCACGTCTCTCTCCTTATGTTTAGCATTTGCTATTGGAGCTCAACCCGATTTGATGTGTGGCGTTCTAATATCTGTAGATGTTGCCTTCACTATGTCAACTGACTGACCTAGTGAGGAATCGGACACACCCGGCAGCTTCTATACATCTACAGAGTATTCCAGTGAAATAGAATCAGACAATGGTAGGCCTTTCTTCCCCTCCTCATCATGCTCCTATTCCTCCTCCTAATACTACCAATTCTACTACTACTACATCTACTACTATTTCAATTACTAATATAACTCCTGTACAATTCACAATATCCCTTCAATGCTCATCTGAAAACATAACATTTGGGTTTTTTACCGTCGCCAAAGATGCGTCCGTCAAATGCTCCTTAGTCACACTCAAAACATACGACCTAGTATAGCTATTGTACGAATGGTATATTAAAGATATTTCGTCTTTGTTTGTGCGGGTAATGCGAAAAGTAAAGTGGTTCTTCATAATTATTTTAACCATTGTTCCCTGTTTAATATTTAAATAATGATCGTTTCCACATTATTTGACAGAATACGCCCATATGATTTATGAATTTGCCCTGGCTGTGTTGGTAGTTTTTCGAATAAGGGCATCATCTGGTAATAAGTCCATGTAAAATTGCCTTAAATTCCGATCACACCTCGAGAAAACTCCTTGTGAATGTTGCGTTCCAGTTTATAAAGGGCACAGTGATTTTCACTTGGATAACATCTCCATGCCATATGCTGCGTTTGACTGTGATGCTTCGGTCAGGTACTCCCACTGTAAAACTAAGTGGTCACTTTTGCCTAGCGGGGTTAAACAGTTCAAGACATCGATGCTGAACGGCGCTTTTGTGGGCACAAGGTCCATGCGATTGGCTGTTAACCCTGCACATGGTCTGGTTGGAAAAAAGATGTGCTTAGTTAAACAGGATTTTCGTATTGCTGGTAGGAGGTGGCGATGAACGTTTAATTCTGAGCATGATGCAGAACCCAGATTCCAGACAATATTTGGAGCTTTAAAGTTGCTCATAATAATCACTTCGATTCGGAAAGCAAACGATTTTTAGTCTGACTGTGGGGGTGTTGGGCTACTAGTTAGGGGTAGCGCCACAAAGATAGCCTTTGGTCAATCCATTTGTCTCGTACAGATGGTGAATGTTCCTGTGGCCGCCTCTTACTGGTACACAACCCTCACTTGTGGCTCCTTGAAGTTGGGTTCTTCTCAGCGGCCACACACCGGGCAATAGAAATGACCGGTATTGTGTGTGCCTCCACACCCAAGTTGTCTGACTCCCGAACTTCCCACGCCACCCATTTCACAAAGTCTTGCAGTGAGGGCGACAAAAACCCCGTATGCGGCCTAGGCTAACTTGGGTCGCTCTCCTTCTAGAAAAATCCATGATCCATAGTGGAGTACGGCAGCCATCTGGAATGTCCCATTAGCCCTATTGTCGGGACAGCACTGCTTTCCTCCTCACGGAGGAAAAGTCTAGAAAAGGTGTCCTTAACAAATGATCGGCCTAAAGTCTTCTGCAGCCAGCCGCGGTTCGCAGATCGCACAATACTCGTTCGCAAAACTCAAACAATCAAAAATACCACCCGTCCAAATCGCCGTCGCCACACACTCCAGGCTGTTCGGGTGATTCCACTCACACTAGCAGCCTGGAATGTTCGTTCCTTTTACACAATCCTAGGAGCAGCCGGCCGGAATGGAGGATGGCAATAGTCGCTCGGGAGATGGCGCGCTACAAGGTTTACATTGCTGCTCTCAGCGGCTACACCTTCTACTGGAGCGGCCGGCCAAAGGCAGAGCGACGCGACGCTGGTGTTGCCTTTGCCACCCGGGACGACATCGTGGGACGTCTGCCCTGTCTGCCGCAGGGTTTCAATGATCGCCTGATGAGCCTCCGCCTGCCTTTTCGGGTAGACCAGTTCACCAGCATCATCAGCGCCTACGCACCCCAATGACAAGCTCCGATACGAAGAAGGACAAATTCTACGTGGACCTGCACGCCCTGCTGGCGACTATGCCGAAGGTAGACAAGTTACTTGTCCTTGGTGACTTCAACTCCACGTAGGGACAGACCTCGCTGCCTGACAGGGAGTGCCGGGTCCCCACGGTCTCGGTACCTTCGTCCACCTTCCGTGGCGGGATAAGGCCACGTGGATGCACCCTAGCTCACGGCGCTGGAAGCTGCTGGACTATTGTCATCCGGAGGTGAGATGGACAGGTTGCGCTGATGACTAAGGCGATCCTCAATTCCAATAGTTGGATCGTTTACCACCTCGTCATATCCCAGATGAGGCTCCGAATTCAAAATAGGCAAATGCTTCAAGATAAGCGACTGCCAGGTAAGTTAAATATTATTTTGCTAAATTTGCCTGATCATTGTTTCAATTTCAGCAACCAGATAACGCAGACACTGGAGGATATGCATGTTCCAAATAAAAACCTCACCATAGACACGATGGTATCAGCGGCGAAATGTAATCCAGTCAAAAGCCCTCTAAGTCCTCGGACGCACATGCTGTCAACACAAGGACTGGTTTGACGGTAATGATAGCGACATCAGCAACCTACTCGCGGAAAAGAATGGACTTCACAAAGCCTACATGAACATTCGGACTGACGCTTCTTAATCAAGCAGCTCAGAAACCGCCGACTTGTATAGCAGCGGCTGCGCGAGATGCAGGATGCCTGGATGGTCCAAAAGGCTGAAAAAATCCAGTAGTATGTGGATCGCAATGAAATAAAAAACTTTTTCGAAGGCATCTCTGATGGCAAAAAAATGCTGACAGAAAAAACACAAATGCTGAAAGTGCCCCGGACCAATACTGTCAATGCCCATGTAGTTCCAACATTTTCGCGCTGTCAATGCATCTTCCACGCGCGAATTGACATGGTCGGACATCTTCGGACGAATTGCACCAAATTCGACAGTTCAAACGTCTACGTCGAATTCTGCAAACCCCTCTTCGGACTCCCCACCCTCACTCCTGGCTTCAGTTCCATTAGTCCCGCCCTCATAGAAAGCACATTCCAATACTTATCGCCTGTTACCCCCACCGGCGCAATTTCTACTGCCTTCGCCACCGCCGCCACCGCCGCCACCGCCGCCATCAACACCATAACTACCAGCGATGGGGACTCTCTGCTATCCTGTTCTTAAATCGACCGCACATTCACCTCACACATTGGCCTGGTCGGTCACTTGCGAATCCATCGTACAGAGACCGGTGAACCAGTGCCCGGAGGACCAGCACACCGCAGAGATCGCCACCTTCACTGCCCTCATGTCCTCGCGCATTCACTCATCTCATGGGCCTATTTATTCACATGCGCATCTATGACAGCAGAATTCACCACAATGCTGACAACAACAATGAACCATGAACACCTTCCGCTTTTGCCATTCTTACCACCACTGCTACTCCCACTTCCATTAATGATATCTCCCCAGCCCCTCCCAATTTCTCCTGCCCACACTGCGCCCGCATTTTCAACTCACGCATCGGCATGATCGGTCACCTGCGAATCCATCGCACGGTGGCTAAGGCTCCAGCCGTATGGAAGCCGCACCCGTCACCTTTGCTAATTGAATCGGAAGCTCTAACATTGATCTACGGTCTCGTTGTATTTGTCAGTTGCTTTCGTGAATATGATGACAATGTGCGGCCTACCGATCTGCTTAAGGAACACGTATTTTCCTTTTTGCCCTGGAGCTTACTTTAGAGCCCTCGCAGGTGGTCGCATGCCAACCTGTATCATATGTTGCTGAAGTGGATCCGACAAAGACAAGACAGTCAGTAATGGCCATTTCTGGCATATTCGCCGTCATCAGCCAGTCACACCTATCCCGGATGTGGATCACTTGAGAGACACATTCGTGACTTTTGCTTAATGAGTCGAATTCTCTACCATTGACCTAAGGTCCCATTGTTTTTGTTGGTTGCTATCGTGAAGATGATGACAATGTACGGCCCACCGATCTACATAAGGAAAACGTATTCTCCTTTTTGCCATGGAACTCACTTAAGAGCACTCGCAGGTGGTCGTAGGGCAACCTGTAGCATATGTTTTTGAAGAGAATCCAACAAAGAAAAGGGAGTACGGAATGGCCATTTCTGGATTAGGAGCCGTCATCACTCAGTTTTATCCAAATGAAGAAGTGAACCGTATGGAAGGCGCACCCTTCACCTTTGCTTATTGAGTCGGAAGCTCTTCCATTTATCTAAGGTCCCGTTGTATTTGTCGGATGCTATCGTGTACATGTTGACAATGAGCGGCAAACCGATCTGGTTAAGGAACAGGTTTTTTCCTTCTTGCCCTGAAGCTAACATTAGAGCCCTCGCAGTTGGTCGCATACCAAACTGTAGCGTATGTTGTTGTAGAGGATCTGTCAAAGCCGAAGGGGGTCCGGAATAGCCATTTCTGCCTTACTAGCCATCATCAACCAGTCATAACCAATCCCATGTGTTGACCACCTCGGTTTCGAACCCGTAACCTTTGCTAATTGAGTCGAGCATACTACCATTGACCTACGGTCCCGTTGATTTGTCGGATTCTTTTGTGAATCTGATGAAAATGATTGACCCACCGATCTGCTTAATGAACACGTATTTTCCTTTTTCCCCTGGAGCTCACTTTAGAGCCCTCGCAGGTGGTCACATGCCAACCTGTAGCATATGTTGCTGAAGTGGATCCGATAAATACAAGGGAGTGCAGAATTGCCATTTTTAGCTTTTTGGCCGTCATTATGCAGTCATACCCCATCCCAGGTGAGGACCACCTGGGATTCGCGCCTGTGACCTTGCTTATTGAGTTGAATGCCTTGTCATGGACATACGGTCCCGTTATGTTGTCGGTTTCTATCGTGAATTAAGTGAAAACGTGCGGCCCACTGATCTGCTTAAGGAACACGTATTTTCCTTTTTGCCCATGAGCTCACTTTAGATCCCTTGCAGGTGGTCGGATACCAACCTGTAGCGTATGTAATTGAAGTGGATTCGACAAGGCCAATGGAGTCCGGAATGGCCGTTTCTGGCTTATTAGCTATTAGAAGTGGATCCGACTAAGACAAGGGAGTGCGAAATTGACATTTCTGGCTTAATCGCTGCCATCAGCCAGTCACACATATACCAGATGGGATCAATTGGGTGACACACCTGTGACATTTGCTTAATGCGTTGAACGCTCTAACATTGACTTACGGTCCCGTTGTTGTTGTCGTCTGCTATCGTGCATATGATGACAATGTGCGGCCCACCAATGTGCTTAAGGAACACATATTTTCCTGTTTACCCTAGAGCTCACTTTAGAGCCCTCTCAGGTGGTCACATGCCAACCTGTAGCATATGTTGCTGAAGTGGATCCGACAAAGACAAGGGAGTGCAGAATGGCCATTTCTGTCTTATTGGCCGTCATCAGCCAGTCATACCCCATCCCAGGTGAGGACCTCCTGGGATTCGCGCCAGTGACCTTGCTTATTCAGTCAAATTCATTTCCATGGTCATACGGTCCTGTTATTTTGTCGGTTTCTATCATGAATTAGGTTAAAAAGTGCGGCCCACTGATCTGTTTAAGGAACACGTATTTTCCTTTTTGCCCATGAGCTCACTTTAGACCCCTTGCAGGTGGTCGGATACTAACCTGTAGCATATGTTGTTGAAGTGTATCCGGAAAAAAGGGAGTACGAAATGGCCAATTCTGGCTCAGGAGCTGTCATCTCTCAGTCATATTCAATCGAAAATCTGAACCACATGGGAGCCGCACCCGTCACACTTGCTACTGGAGTCGGACGCTCTACCATGACCTACGTTCCCCTTGTTTTGTTGGTTGCTATCGTGGATATTATGAAAATGAGCGGCCCACCGATCTGCTTAAGGAACGTGTATTTTACTTTGTGCCCTGGAGCGCACTTCAGAGCCCTCGCAGGTGGTCGCATACCAACCTGTAGCGTATGTTGTTGAAGTGGATCTGACAAAGCCAAGGGAGTCCGGAATGGCCGTTTCTGGCTTATTAGCTGTAATCAGCCAGTCAAACATTATCCCAGGTGTGGATAACCTGGGCTTCGAACCCGGGAATTTTGCTTATGAGTCGAGCGTTCTAACATTGACCTACGGTCCCGTTGTATTGTCGGCTGCTATCGTGGATATGATGACAATTTGCAGCACACCAATCTGCTTAAGGAACACGTATTTTCCTTTTTGCCCTGGAGCTCACTTTAAAGCTCTCGCATGTGGTCGCTTTGCAACCTGCAGCATATGTTGTTGAAGTTGATCCAAAAAAGACAAGGGAGACCGGAATGGCCATTTCTTGCTAAGAAGCCGTCATCAATCAGTCATACCCAATCGCATGTGAAGACCACATGGGAGCCGCACCCGTTACGCTTGCTAATTGAGTCGAACACTCTATTATTGATCTACGGTCCCGTTGTTTTGTCGGTTGCTATAGGGAATATGATGAAAAGGTGTGGGTCACTGATCATC
The DNA here is from genome assembly GCA_017591395.1 of Schistocephalus solidus. Taxonomy (NCBI): domain Eukaryota; kingdom Metazoa; phylum Platyhelminthes; class Cestoda; order Diphyllobothriidea; family Diphyllobothriidae; genus Schistocephalus; species Schistocephalus solidus. Next base: position 212 of record WEDG01006758.1, on the reverse strand, counting down.
TTAACGAACATGAATGTTCCGTTGTGCCCTGGAGCTCGTTAAAGAGCCCTTGCAGGCGGTCGTATAGCAACCCGTAGCATATGTTGATGTAGTGGATCCGACAAAAACAAGGGAGTGCAGAATGGCCATTTCTGGCTTTATTCGCCGTCACCAGTTAGTCATTCATATCCCAGATTTGGATCACTCGGGAGACACACCCGTGACATTTGCTT